>CAKNXH010002091.1:139172-153283 GCA_932178445.1 Andricus quercusramuli | reverse complement strand
TATATATTAATTATAAATTAAATTAATTATATATATATATATTATAATTAATTAATTATATTATTAATATATATTATTACTGAAAGTATGAGTGGAGTTTGATTAAATTAGATCAATTTTATTTTCGTAGGTTGTAGAGATAAACGCTTGGCACCACTTCTCAGGGACATCATTCAAACGCCAAATTTCAGGGTCGTTGTTGTCGAAGACTGTGAAGCTGTCGAAGTTTGCGGTGCCCTTAAGGCAAGTCGAATATTATGCAATATATATTTATATAGACATATCCGCGTGCCAAAAATGTGCCAAGGCACTTGCGAGATTGTTGCATAGGGTTGTCATCCTTGGGTCGCTCCGTGTCTTAAAGACACACGAGGGACCCTGCGGTGGTTCAACCTAATTTTTTATTTATACATTTTTTTTGTTATATTTTGGAAATAATATGTGCTTTTTATCCAAACTATTCACTGGTGCTAGAATAACCAAGTCTGAAAGTATTTGAGCCTAAAAATATTTCATTGGTGTTTTTTTAAAACAATTCTTTGAAAAACTCAGTAATTTTTCACAATATGCATCAATGATCCCATTTCCATAAAAATTAGTATTCTAAAGTGTTCTGGGTCACTGAATTAAAATTTAATAACATAATTTCCAAATTCAAGTTGGCTAATGCAATATAGCGAATTGAAAATTTGAAAATTATCTCAATTTTGTGAAAATAGGAATGCAAAGGTTTTTTGGATCGCTAAATTAAAATATAGTAATGCAAATTCTAAATTAAAAATGGCTGATTTAATACGCGAATTGAGAATCTAAAAATATATATTATCAAAATTAGAAAATTTTTCATTTAAGTTCTACGATTCTGAAGAAATAAAATGGAAAAATCTTGAATTTTGATAATATAGAATTGAAAATTATTCAATTTTCAAGATTTATATTTTAGTTATTTGATTTAAAAAATTTTAATTTTCAAGATTTGAAATTGAAAAATATTCACTTGAGAAGATTTAAAATTCAAATGTATTCAATTCTAAAGATGAATAAATAAAAATGTTTAAAGTTTGTCAAAACTTTTCCATTCTAAATCTTTAAAATCGAAGGAAGTTCACATGTAAAACAGTGAAAATACAGAACTTTTCATTGTAAAACTTGAAAATTGCATAATTTTTAATTGTGAATTTTCAAAATTGAAAACTATTCAATTTCAATTATTTACAATTCAAAGTTTTACAAATTTAAAGCGATACAATTGACAATTCTTGAATTTTGAAAACATGTAGAAATGATAATCATTCAATTTGAAGATATATATCTTAAGAGGTATGGAATTTTGAAAAATTTTTTGGAATAGTTCAATTCTGAAGATTTAAAAATAAAGAATATTCAATTGTGAAAATAAAAGAATGAGACTTAATAAATTTAGAAGATGTATAATTAAAACTTCTTAAATTTCGTCAGGTTGTTTCATATTTTAATCTTCCACATTGAAGAAATTTTAAATGTAAATCATTAAAATTGCAGAATTTTCAATTCTAAAACTTAAAATATGAATAATGTTTTATTTAATTAAAAAAAATAAAAACTCATTGATTTTTAAGATTTACAATTAAAATCTCTACATTTTAAGAGTTACATTCGAAAATTCTTGAATTTCGAAAATATATATGAAGAAATACAAATTTTTCAATTTTAAAGATTTATATTTTAAAGGTATGTTATTTTGAACTTTTTTTGGAATATTTGAATTTTGTAGATTTAAAATTGAAGGATGTTCAATTGTGAAGATTAAAAATTAATATTTACTCAATTTCAAATATTTACCTACAAATGAAAATTCTTAAAGTTTGTCAAAAGTTTTCAATTCTAAATCTTCCAACTTGAACAAATCTCAAATGCAAATCATCAGAATTACAGATTTTTAAATTCTAAAACTTGAAACTTCAATAATTTTTAAAATTTAAAAATCTTTAATTAAAAAGGTTTACAATTCAAAGTTCTACATTTTTGAAGAAATACAATTGAAAATTCTTGATTTTCGAAAATATATGTAGAAAACCAAATTACTTAATTTTAAAGGTATGTCATTTTTAACGTTTTTTTATAATAGTTAAATTTTGAAGCTTTACCATTCAAAACTCTGCAATTTTTATTATTTTTAAATTAAAAATCTTCAATAATTGTAACGTGTATAATGGGAAATGATAAAGTTTTGAATGCGTGTTTTGAATAGTTCAATTTTGAAGCTTTAAAATTGAAAAATATTCAATGTTAAAATTCAAAATGGAAATGTATTTAATTTTGAAGGTATGCAAATCACAATTCTATAATTTTGTCAAGAGAGTAGAGTTTTTAATTCTAAATCTTAAAATTGAAGAAATTTCAAATGTAAAAAATTAAATAATTGTTAATTGTAAAACTTTAAACTTCATTGATTTTCAGTTGTGAATTTCCAAAATTTATAACTTCCATTTTGAAGATTTACAATTCAAAGTTCTACAATTTTGTAGAATTACAATTAAAAATGATTGAATTTCGGAAAAAATATAGGTAGAAATGCTGATTAATCATTTTTCAAGATTTATATGTTAAGAGGTATGTAATTTTGAACGATTTTTTTTAAAGTTCAATTTTGAAGAATATAATTCAAAATTCGTCAATTTTTAATATCTGCAATTGAAGACTTCAATGTTTAATGTATAAAATTGGAAATAATGCAATTTCTAATGTTTTTTGGAATAGTTCAATTTTTTTGAAACTGATTCAATATTAAAGATGTATAGAGAAAGATTCTTAAACTTTGTCTAAACTTTTCTATTTTAAATTTTCAAAATTGAAGAAATTTCAAACTTAAATCCTCAAAATAACAGAATTTCCAATTGCTTCTTTCTCAGTTGTAAATTTCCAAAATTTTAAACCTTTAAATTTTAATAATTAACATTTCAAAGTTCTACATTTTTGCAGAATACTATTGAAAAGTCTTGAATTTCGAAAATATATGTAGAAATGCAAATTATTCAATTCAAAAATTTTATATTTGAATGGTATGAAATTTTAACCGTTTGGAATAGTACAATTTTTAAAAATGAAGATTAACAAGTTTTAATTGAAATTTATTATTTTATTATTATTTAACATTGGAATTTATTCATTTTATAGACTTGCAATTGAAAATGTTTCAACTGTAAACAGTAAAAATGACAGCGTTACGTTGATTTATTTTTTGGAAATAATCTGTATCTCTCTTATGCTTTTGATCAATGTTACCAAAAGGAAGAAATTTACCAAATTTAGAAATAATTCAATAAATATTCGTAAAGATATTACACGGGGAAGCGAAAGTGACCTTTATATGAAGAAAACTCCTTATATAACCATCATGCAATAAAAAAGATTATAATTATTTCGAAATATAAATTAATTTTTTCAGAATATTGTAGCATGTGCTGCAGGATTTGTCAGTGGCTTAGGTTTAGGTGACAACACAAAAGCTGCAGTGATAAGACTTGGTCTCATGGAAATGATTAAATTCGTCGACACGTTTTACGGTGGTGCCAAAATTTCCACATTTTTGGAAAGCTGTGGTGTCGCCGATCTTATCACCACTTGTTACGGAGGTAGAAATCGTAGAGTTTGTGAGGCATTCGCCAAATCCGATAAGGTAAAAGACATTGCCAGAAATTTAAAAAAAAATACATTTTTTAGAAATAATTTCTATTTTAGTCAATTAATTTTTAGAAGTTATTACTATTTAAAGATGTTAAGGTCCGAGTTTTGAAATTTTCCATTAACACAAATTTCGACGTTAAAACGATTACTTCAGACAAATATTTTTTGAAGAACAAGAAAAAATCTACCTTGGCTTGGATTTGAACCCAGGGCGCCACTATCCATGAGTGGAGCGTTAACCAATTACGCAACCCGAAATTTGTATTAATTTAAAATATTTTACAGTCAATAAAACAATTGGAAGACGAGCTTCTGAGTGGTCAAAAATTGCAAGGCCCGGCTACAGCAGATGAGGTGAATGGAATGCTGAAAGCTAAAAATATGACAGACAAATTCCCATTGTTTACTGCGGTTCATCGAATCTGCATTAATGAACTGAAACCTGCAGATCTGATTGATCAAATCCGCAATCACCCGGAACATCTGTTAGTATTTTATAAAAATTATCATTTTCAATGTTTCGCATTTTTTGTTTAGCCTGAATGCGTAAATAATAATTTGCTTCTGCATGACGATGGAGTAGAAAACGTTATCGGCCACTTGGGAAAGAGTCTGTCAATAAGATAAATTTATTTACTCTGTTATTTTCGTGCCTTACACTTGGTTTGATAAATTTTCTTTCTTATTTGCTTCTGAATTTTAAATTGCTTTCTGAATTTTGAAACAGGGTAGCCATTTTATCGAGGAAAAAAATTACCGCTAATTTCCCAGTTTGCTAAAATTGTTCACGGTTATTGAAATTAGAAAATTCGAATTCTTAAAACTAACATTTTTTTTCATTTGAAGTAATCTAAACTAAAATGAAAATTAAAGCACTCGAAGTAGAACTATTTTGAATTCTAATTTTTTTAAATTGAAAAAAAATGTTCATTCAGAAATTTTATATTCAAACGCTCAATAATTTACATGTATAAAATGGATGTAACACTTTTTTTTTTAACTGGTTTAACTTCTGGTTGAAAAAATAAATTCACGCTATAATTTTCAATGCCCAAAATAAAAACTAATCCTTTTTTTCAACCTTCATGAATAAAAATGTTAAAAATTACCCTCTTCCAATTCAGAAAAAAATATAAACAACTGACAGTTCTCGCCTTCAAAAAATGTAAAAAATTGCCATTTTCCAATTACAAAAAATAATAACCAAAATTTCATCCCTTCCAACTCTGTACAAATTTTGTTTTTTAATTTCCTTCTTCTAAGTCAGAAAAAATTGAAAACCGAAATTTCCTCCCTTTCAACTCAATGAAATCTGAAAAATAAACAACTTTTCTCTTCCAATTAAAAAGAAAACTTGAAAATAAAACATTCTTTCCTAAAACCTTCAATTCAGGAAAAAATAGCAAGATCTTCCTCCTTTAATTCAGAAAAAACGTTAAAAATAAGAAGTTCCCTACTTCAACTGAATCGAAATGCTAAAAAAAACAAATGGCCTATTTCAATTGAAAAATAAATTCTTCTTTCAATTCATAAAAAAATTGGAAACCACATTTTCCTCCTTTCCGGCTCAATAAAAATCTTAAAAATCAAAATTTTCCCGCTTACAATTAAAGCTAAAATAAGAATCAAACATACTTCCCTAAAACTCAATAAAAATCTTAAAAATGAAAAAGGTTCCAGCTTCTAATTCAGAAAAAATTGAAAACCAATATTTCTTCCCTTCCAACTTAATAAAATCTAAAAAATAAAGTTTCCCCCTTCAACTGAATGAAAAAATGCTAAAAAGAAGAAAATGGGCTCTTCCAATTACAAATAAAATTAGTAACCAAAATTTCATCCCTTCCAACTCTAAAAATCTTGAAAATAAAAAAATGTCCATCTTCCAATTCAGAAAAAGTTACAAACCAAATTCTCCTCGCTTCCAAGTCTCAAAAATGTTAAAAATAACAAATTTCCCTCTTCCAATTTAGAAATAAATTGTAAATTAACATTTTTTGCTTAAACTTAATTAAAATGTTTACAAGAAAAAAATGGCCTCTTCCAATTCAGAAAAAATGACGAAAATTTCATCCCTTCCAACTCAATAAAAAATGATAACAACAAAAAGGGGTTCGAAAGAAATTAAAAACTAAGATTCCCTTGTTTCAAACCCAATAACATTTTTTTTAATATCAAATTTTCCCGCCTTCAACTCATTACAAATTAATTATGAAATTCAAACATTTTTTCACCTGAATCCTTTTAAATCGAATTATTTTTATTTTAAGTCTTTTCAAATTAACAATTATATATTTATAATTTATACATAAAAATCCAATGGTTCTTTCAAATAAACATTTTTTGAAGTTTAACTACTACGGAATTTTAATTGCAACAATCCAATTTTCAACGTTAGAATTTGCAAATTGTTTAATTTTTCAGATTCAAAAGCTTTTAATTTTTTAATTCTTAAAATCTTCAAAACAGCATTTTAAAATTATTTAAATTGTAAATGTACGCTTAAAAATGAAGATCTGCAATGAAAAATGTTTTGAGTAAAAGATTTTACAATTAAAAGTAAAGTAAAATTAAAAGTAAAGTGAATTATTTTATAATTGAAAAAGGTAACAATTGAACTTAACATTTGAAAAAAGTTTAAATCGAACTAATTAATTTGCATTAAAAAAATTATTTTTTAAAAATTATTTTAAAACGAATATATATTAATATAATATTATAAGTTTTTCTTATCGTGTATTATCAAATTAAATAATAAGTTATTAATAATAACTTAAAATAATAAGAACTTGTTCAAAGAAAAATTTACGTTTTCCAATTCAGAAATAAAAGAACTAAAATTTCATCCCCTCCAACTCAATGAAAATGCTAATAATAAAAACTTATTAACAATCATTTGATATAAAATTTGTGATATTTCAAGTGATTGGTTAGATTTTTCTTAAAATTCCCGAAAAAAGATATTCATTGTCATTTCCCTGTTTTTCCCGGTTAAAAAAATTTCCATTTCTCCGATCCAACGGCTAGCCTGTGGAAAGTTTTTTCTATAAATTATGTATCTATGAAATTAAGACTTAACACACTGACTCGATTTTGATGAATACTAGTCGATAAACATTTTCTACTTCTTTAATTTAATTTTTGATGTGTTACTAAAACTAACCTTAACGAATTTGAATCACAGATTTGCTCCCAAAAACCTATATATGTATTGAACTTAAATGCCTGGATTCCTGAATGATGATTTATTTTCGATAACAACTTAATTATCCCATGGTTTCCTCCCATATCACAATCATTAACTTTGTGAAATCCTAACACGAAAGAGTAAGTTGAATTTATTTAACTTGATTACGATTACTAAAGAACTTTTTTTAATGCCTTTGTTTTTGAAAGAAATTAAATTTGAATTGCATAAATCCTTCAAAAAAATGTTTTAATTTTTCAGAATGAGATTGGAAGGTGCCGTGGAAGACACGGACGAATAGAAATCCACTGATGCAAAGAATCAACTTGTCTATCAATGTACAGTTTAGCATAAAAATAAATAAATTGGTAATATTGTAAATATCTTTCTGAATTGATGGAAATACTGTATAAATTGTAAAAAATCAAATAAAGAATCAGATTGAAAAAACTGAAAAAAATCCCGTTTCAATTTTAATCAAATATATTTAAAATAAACTAAGTTTTAACATTTTATATTCAAAGTCAATGACTATGTTTTTATTGTTTAAATCTAAAGAACACGATTAGCAGGGTTTCAATGTTTTAAAAAGTTTCCTTAAGACTATAATACAGAGAACAAGTATATACTGCGAATGAATTAAAAAATATCTATATAAATATTTTATATACCTAGATTTATCGATCTTTTTTCGGAGGTGCACTACATTTTTTTGTTAACAAATTACAACTGAATGCACTTGGCTTGGGAATTGCCGTATTGTCCACTAAATTCTCCTCCCGTATTCGAGCTTCTGCAAATTTCATAAAATTAGTAAGTTAGATATAAGAATTAAAATAATAATATTTAAGAAATTGGTTTATGGAGATAAATAAAAGAATTTTTTTTTAATCCAAAGAGCGAGATAATCAAATTTTTAAATAATAAATTACCGAATTTTCCGGGCTCCGTTTCGACCGCTTGTATTATTTTAGTCCTAACTTCTTCTTCAATAGCCTTTGCAGTTTTATTTAGCTATAATGAAAAATACATGATTAAAATTTGATTGTAATGCATCAAAATGAATGCATGGGTGAAAATCAAAAAGCTGGAATTCTGCATAGGTAAATGGAGATTTCTTTTTGTTTTTATTTAGAATATAATTAATAGAACAAGTAAATTTCAGGTTATTTAAAATTATTTTCCTATCCCAAAAAGACAGATGGAGCGAAATTTTCAAAAATCTCTGTTTAACATTTTTTGTAGTATTTTAACATTTTTAACACACTTTCAAATTCTCAAAAGATTTCAATCAATTTTAAACAAAATGTAGAGTTGTGAAGATTGCGAAATAAAATTTTGACGTTTCTTAAGGATTTTGAAAGGTTTTGAGACAAGAAAAATTCTTATGATTCCAGGGAATATTTGAATTGATTTTTTATTTTTGAAACTTAATCTAAAGAAAATATTTGAGAAGATTTTAAAATATTTCAAATGACTTTCTGAAATTTCGGAAATGAATTTGGAAAATATTTAGGAAATTTTTTTTCAATTTTTCAAGATAAAATCATTTTAGAAAAAATATCGAATAAGTTTGAGAGATATTTTAAAAGGATCGAAGAGATACGAAGATAATATTAAATTTAAAAAGATTTTAACAAACTTAAAATAAAATGAAGATTTTTGAAGATTTCAAACAAAAGATTTAGAAGCTTTTTAAGAAGTTTGAAAGGTTTAAAGCGAATTAATTTTTTTTTAAAGATTTTTGGAAAAAATTTTAATGTTTTTTTTATATTCTAAAGGCTATTTAAAAAGCTTTCCAAATATTCCAAAAGATTTCCAAAGTTTTCAAAAAGGAATCTGGAAGATTTTCAGACAATGTTTTTAATTTTGCAGTATTCTTTCGAAATTGTAGGCAAATTTCAAATAATTTAAAAATATATTTAGAAGTTTAAAGAAAATGTCGAAAATAATCAGAAAATCGAGAGATTTATAAGAACTTTAAACAAAACATTGACATTTTTTAAATGTCACAAGATAATAACAAAATTTTCTTACGATTCATGGGAATATTTAAACTTAAAGTGATTATTTTTAAAAAAGTTGATAAAAATGTTGAAAGAATATTTAAAAATATTTGAAACATTAGAAAAGATTTCCAAAATATCATTTAAATTGACTCAAATTAGTCCTGAAATAGTATAAAATCCTGTAATATAAGAAAAAATTGTTTAAAAATTTTCACTGACGTCTTGAAAAATCTAGGAAATTATGTTTACATAACTTTAAAACGAATTACAAAGAAATTTAAAAAATAGTTATTCGCAATTTTTATTTTCTATTACAAATTATTATTCCCTTCAAAGTATAATTTGACTAAAACTTGTTTTTTCTTGAATGAAAAATGTTTTTTGATTGAAAATTCGTCTTCATGGTTTGAAAGTTCATCTCTTTTGATGGAAATTTCATCTGTTTTATGAAAATTGCAACTGCTTGATTTAAAACAAAAATATTTTTTGGTTGAGAATTCAACTAATTTGTTGAAAATTCGTCTTCTTGGATGAATTCAACTCTTTTTGATTTAAAATAAAAATCTTTTGATGTGTAAACATCTTAGACCTTGATATGGGGAATCGCGCCTGAGAAAAGTGAAATCATGGCTCGAGTGTAAGGCAAGGTTTTCTCACATCGAAACGTTGGAAGGTGCAAGGTCAGAAACACACCGAATACTTTCGTCTTCGTACAGTATTCTTCTATGTACATATTCATATATGTATGGAAAAGTGAAAGTAATTGTTTACGGAATTAAGATGTTTACACATTTGTCGAAAATTCTTTTTTTATGAATTCATCTGTTTTTTATTTTAAATAAAAAATCTTTTTGGATTGAAATAACTACTTCATTTTTCGTTGAGAATTCACCTTTTTTCGTTGAAAATTTAAATAATTCGTTGAAAAAAAAACTTTTTGGTTGAAAATTCGTATTTTTGGGTTAAGAAATTAAACAGTTTTATAGAAAATTCGCTACTTTTGGAAAATATTATATTTTTTGGTTAAAAATACAACTGGTTGAAAACTAATCTTTTTGGTAGATGATTCAACTATTTCATTGAGAATTTGTCTTTTTGGATTAATTCAACTGCTTTTGATTTGACATAAAAATCTTTTTAGATGGCAATATCAACTATTACATTATTCGTTAATAATTTAGCTTTTTTGTTTGAAAATTAAACTATTGGTTTTAAGATTACAAATAAACATAAAAAGGAAATAGTTATACGAAATTTTGATTTTGTATTAAAAATTACAAACGTGTAATATCCAGACATATTATCAACTTTTTGATTTTTACCCATATAGTTTGCAAAAGAAATTCAACTGTTTACCTCTGCAATAATTTCTCTGTCAGCTACAGTCATGTTTTTTCTATACTCATCGTTTATCTTTTTTCTCACAACTGTACATAATGAAATGTAATAATATAATAATAAAAGTATGTATAATGATAAAATATAGTTTGAAAAAAATTAATTTACCTTGCAAAGCATTCTCATCATTTTTAAAAGTGTTCAATCGAGTCCGATGTAGCGTCTTAAATGTTTTCAGTACCTATAATGCATTATAACATCAATAGATACCTATTTGAAAATGAACAAAAAATAGAAAAATATGTAGAAAGATATCCATAAAACAAAGTATTCAAAAGAATCAAAGAAAATTATTCGCAGGCTCTCAGTCAAAGAAAAGTTTCTTTGATTCAAAGAAATTTCTTTGGTTCAATGAAATGAATTTCTTGTTCAAATAAAAAATTTTCATTAACCCAGAATGATTTTCTTCATTTTGAAGTTATTTTTGATTAAAATAAAAAAAATATGTTAAGGAAACGGTATCTTTAATTAATAATAAATATTTTTCTGACTGTTTTTGGAATTCCAAATCTTTCTGATGTTTTCTATTGTAAATACTGATCTACTTTGAAGATATTAACAATTGACAATTCGCTAACTTGTTTTATTATGAATGCTTATAGCTTAAAATGATGAAATATTGAACATCTTTTTGAAATGGGTTTATCTTGAAGATTTGGAACCGAATATTCTTCAATTCTTAATGTGTATAATTTAGAAAAATTTAATTTTGAATTTTTGTTGTTGTTGAATTGTTCAATTTTCAATATTTACAACTGAAAACTCTTCAGTTTTAAACAAATTGAAAAGAAATTTTTTTTCGCTTAAACTCAATTAAAATGTTCAAAGAAAAAATTACCTTTTCCAATTCAGAAAAAAAGAACTAAAATTTCATCCGTTTTTCAAAAACTGGTAAGAAGTGATAGTAAGAAAAAATTAAATTGCAAAAATCACTGTTGAAATAAAATTTTTTTTGTATGCTTCAAAATTCTTTAATTAAAAATAACGCTTTTTTCAGAAATCTGATTTATGGCATGACAAAATTTTCTTAAAATATACGATTTTTTATGTAGAAAATTAAATTTGAAACATTTAATAACAAAATATATAATCTGTGTCCTACTTATTACATTTAATAAAGAATCATTAAGAAATGAGGTCACAATGCACTTGACATGCTTTCAAAAGATTCCAAATAAATTCATATTCAATGAAGTGACTTAAAAATAAAAAAAACGAAAAATTAATGAACATAAAATCATTTTTTTTTCTAAAGCGGGCAAATACCAAATGCTTATCGAGAGATAATAAAACTTTTCTTTGCATAATCGCATGCATAATCATTGAACAAATACGACAACATAACCTAAAATAATAGTCTTATCTAAATTGAATTAACCGATCTTCATGGAACCTAATATAAAAAACAACCAGGCAATATAGAAATATATCATAATATACTATAAGAATTACCTCGGTACGTAGATTTCCACTCATTTTTACTTAATTTGTTTACAACTGGTTAATTTCAAAATCCTGCACTTTCACTATGCCGTAATAAACACTAAACACAATTTAAAAACATTATCATACAATTCTCACCAAACTTTCATTATAGCTTTCCTATAAAATAATGAATGAATAATGGATAAATAATAAAAATGTGCAAAAAATCTGTTTTGATTTCACTGGATTTCACTCTAATTTTGCATGCAAGCAATTGTGTATATTATGGCGCAGTTCTGGACTTTGGCGCTCTTAGCGCTGCCTTTTGTTACATATATACATGTTATATCATGTATATGTATATAAAACAGCTGTTCGGCGATTAGGGCAGATTAGGGCTATAAAGTGTCAATTATGTTAAAAAATGTTGATTTTTTATACAGTAGGAGTGCCATTACGGATTAAAATAATATATTTAATGGTAGATTAAGTGACGAATAAAACTGTTAGAGTATTTGACTTTCGCTAAAAGCCAATTCATTATAAAAGAGTTCCAAATAACCTCGACGATGGCACATAACCTATGTGCGATGTACTTTAGAGTTTAGAATATTTATTTATTTAGCCAGTGTTATTTGTAAGTTCGGCCAGTTCAAACTGCATCTTTATTTCAATCTCAGGTAATAATTTATATACATAATTTTGTGTGTGTGGATAAACACAGGATGAGAAGGAAGATAAATATCTTTGTTGCGTTATTTGTAAATTTTAGGTTAACTTCGTTACTATTTTAAAAAGTAACTTTACCCAGTGTTGGGTAAGTTACTTTTTTGAGTAACTAGTTACAGTTGCTAGATAAAGTAACTTTAAGTTACCTAAAAAGTTACTTTTTCCACTTTCCTAATTTTATAGTTTAAAAATCAAAATAGCTATAAGATGATAATTCATAAAAACTTAATTAAAAAATAATTGGGCATTATTTAAAGTAAGATTTTCCAGCCACATTTTTTAATCAGACGTATTTTTACCCCAAAAAATATGATTTTTTTACCGGAAAAAATGAATTTTCAAATCAAAAGGACGAATTTTCAATAAAAAAGTTACTTTTCAACCAAATTTTGACTTTTTACTAAAATAGTTAAATTTTGTACAAAATACATGAATTTTCAATGAAATGGTTGAATTTTCAGATTGAAAATATTAATTTCCTCCAAAAGAGTTAATTTTCAACCAAATAGTTGAATTTTCTACCATTTTCAAACCAAAAAGACGAATTTTCTACAAAAGAGTTGAATTTTCAACAAAAAAGTTAATTTTCAACTAAATAGTTGATTTTTTTAACAAAATATTAGTTTTTTTCAACTAAAATTACGAATCTTTAACCAAACAACTGCATTTTTACGAAAGCAGGTAAACTTTCAAACCAGTTGTTACGTTTTTCACCAGAAAAGATGAATTTTCAACAAAAAAACTGAATTCTTAAATTTTCAATTAAAAAAAAAGTTTCCTACAAAACAGTTTCATTTTCAAACAAAAAATATGATTTTTCACACAAAAAATATATTTTTTAACCAAATAAAATAGTTGAATTTTTAATAGAATGCATGAATTTTCAACCAAAATAGATGAATTCTCAACGAAAAATATAATAATTGATATTATTTCAATCAAAAAAGATTTTTATTTGAAATCAAACAGTTTAAATCAACCAGAAAATACTAATTTAAAGAAGAAATAGCTGAATCGTCAACCAACTCAGATTATTATTCTATCAAAATATGTAGTTGAATTTTCCACCAAAATAAATTAAATTTTTTGGTCAAAATGGATTAATTGTTAAAAGAAAAGGTCGAATTTTGAAACAAGAAAGAAAAAAATTTCCATTGAATTGTTGCATTTTCAAACAAAAAAGGCGTATTTTCTACAGAATATTTGTAGGTTCAAATCGAAAATAGAAATTTTCAACAAAAAAGTTTCTTATCAACCGAATAAAATAGTTGAATTTTTAACCAAATGCATGAATTTCCAACCAAAATAGATGAATTCTCAACGAAAAATATAATAGTTGGTATTATTTCAACAAAAAAAGACTTTAATTCGAAATCAATCAGTTTAAATCAACCAGAAAATACTAATTTAAAAAAAAAAGCTGAATCGTCAACCAACTCAGATTATTATTCTATCAAAATAGTTGAATTTTTAACCAAAATAAATTAAATTTTTTTGTTAAAAGAAAAGGTCGAATTTTGAAACAAGAAAGAAAAAAATGTCCATGGAATTGTTGCATTTTCAAACAAAAAAGACGTATATTCTACAGAATATTTGTAGGTTCAAATAGAAAATATAAATTTTCAACAAAAATGTTACTTATGAACCGAATAAAATAGTTGAATTTTTAACAAAATGTATGAATTTCCAACCAAAATAGA
>CAKNXH010002091.1:55485-130770 GCA_932178445.1 Andricus quercusramuli | reverse complement strand
TCATTTTAGTTGAAAATTCATCGTTTTGCTTGAAAATAAAACTACTTTTTCATTTTTGTTGAAAACTGATATTTTTTTGTTCAAAATTCAGCTATTTGTTTGAAAATTTATCTTTTTGAGTTAAAAAATCAATATTTTCATTGAGAATTAATGTATTGTTTTGAATAATCGTATTTTTGGTAAAAAATTAATCTTTTTGGTTGAAAATTCAACTATTTGGCTAAAAATTCATCTATTTTTTTGAAAATCCAAATTTTTACTCGAAAAGTTAAGAATTTAAATGGTTCAAATTGAATTATATGTAGTGCCTACATTAATTTTACCAAAATATGCACTGCATTTTAAGTATAAGTATATAAAATAAAAATTTGTTTAAATTATTATTCAAATTCATGGACTTTAAGAGAAAAATTCAAGAAGTGATTAATTAGGTTTTTAGTATTATTTAATTATTTAATTATTCGTACGTGTTAAAATATCTAAGAATATCTTGTAATATTAATTGAATTCCTAGAAACTGAAAAAAACATTGTTTATAATAGATTCGCAAAACTGTATACATATCCGAGTCGATTGTTTTAAAATATACGAAATATTTGAATGGCTACATGCTGTGAAAAATGATACCTGGAAAAAACTTGGAATTGTCAGGGAATTTTTTTCCAGGATTCGAGTAGGCACCCTGTATCAGTACGGTCAGTTTTTCTTACATAGTTCTGAATTTCACAAACATAACATTATTTTTTACTGAAAGAACGTTTTAAAGTACAGGTTTTCAAAAGATTTCTATTTTTATAGCGAAAAATAAAAACAATACTTTCTGTAAACTGTTTTGTTGATACTTTGTCTTTCATTTTTTTTTCTTTTTTTTTTCAATTGATCTTTTTCATTTGAGAAATTACGTGATTTGTTGAAAATTCGTCCTTTTTAGTTCAATTCTACGGTTTTCAATGTACACCATTTTTTGTATGAAATATCAACTATTACTGAAAACTAACATTTTACGTTTTTTGTTGAAGATTCATCTCTTCGGTTTAAAATAAACTATTTTGATGAAAATTATTTTTTTTCCGTTGAAAATTAATCAAGTGAAAATTTAACTTGTCCGTTTTTGGTTAAAAATTGATCACTTTTCGTTTAAAAATGAACCATTTGGATGATAATTCATCTATTTTATTGAAAATGCATCTCTTTTGGTTGAAAATTAATCTTGATACTTAAAAATTAATCTTTTTTTGTTGAAAAATCATTTTTCGGTTGAAAATTTATATAATTTTTTAAAAATTCGCTTTTATTTTATTAAAAATTGATCTTTTTAGTTGAGAATTCAACTATGTGTTTGAAAACTGCTTTTTTTTAGAAAATTATTCTGGTTTGCAAATTCATTTATTTTGGTTAAAAGTTCATTTCTTTGGTTAAAAATGTAATTATTTTGTTAAAAATTAATATTTTAGTTGAAAACTCGACTTTTTGGTAGAAAATTAATCTTCTTGTTTGAAAATTCATTCTTTTTGGTTTCAAAATTTAAGTATCACGTTCAAACCTCCTTTTCTTGGTCTAAAATGATTTTTTGAACTAAAAAGTGAACTATTTAATTTTTGATGAATCATTTTTTTAGTTGCAAATAATTTTTTTTTAACAGAAAATTCTACTATTCCATTTTTGGTTGAAAATGTTTTCTTTTCTCGTTGAAAATTCACTTAGTTTGTTGCAAACTGTATATATTATTGGAAATTCAATTTTTTTATCTGAAAATTTCAATATTCCATTTTTGGATGAAAATTTATTTTTTTAGTTGAAAATTTAACAATTTTGTTGAAGATTCGTTTTCTTTTAGTAGAAAATTTACCTCTTTTAGTTAGAACTTTAAATATTTAGTTGGAAATTTATGATTTTGTTGAAAATTTGTATTTCTGGTAGAAACTTAATCTCCTGGCTTGAAAACTCATCATTTTGGTTAAAAATTGAGCTACATATTTCATTTTTGTTTAAAAATTAATCTTTATTAGTTGAAAGTTGGACAATAATGTTATGCTTGTAGAATTCTGAAAAACTGAATGACTTTACTCTTTTACTTTATTCTACAAATGAACTATAAACTTTTATTAATAATTTGTATAAAAAAATATATTTTTAATTGATTAAATCTTGATTTTCGGAGGACTCGGACCCGAAAATATCGTGCACTCTGATCAGTGGTAAATTCCTCCCTCACTGGAGTATATTGCGCAATATTATGCATTTCAATTGAAAAGCTTTCAAGCTTCCCTGTCTGTTTACGCTTGAGGCGTCCGACTGAGGAGAAAGATCAGTGCGAGGCAACCCCCGAAACTGATCATTTATCGGACGAGGAGTGTACTTGGTTGAAAGTTTAACTCAAAAATGCAGTCTTTTGGTTAAAAATTTATCTTTTTTCGTTAAAGATGCAACTGTTTAGTTGCAAATTAATATTTTTTGGCTTCGGATTCAATTATTTTGTTGAAAATTTGTATTTTTTGGTTGAAAATTCAACTATTCGCGTAAAAGACTTCAAAATTTTGAAGTGTTCTTAAAATTTGTAGCAGTTCGCGCTAATATTTTCGAATTCTAATCCGTTTTAATTTGGTTTTTCTGAAAACATAATATTTTTAGCAAAACAGAACTTAACATTTTCGTTCAAATTTTCAAACGAAAAATATTAAAAATTATACAATTAAAAAGCAGAAGCTATCCAAATTGTAATTGAAAACAAAGAAATTCAAGATTGAGCGATTAAATATTTAACTAATGATTCATTCCGGAATTTTAAACGCTACTTTAATTTAAATTCTCTAATTTATCAAGGTTCATTGAAATTATTCTTTACACGGTTTCAATTAAAAAGATTTTTTAATCATTAATTTTTCCAATTGGAATTTTGTTAATTCTGATAAATTTATGTAAATTGTAAGAAAGAGTCTATATTGCTTAAATATTCAACTGCGATTTTGAGTGTTCTGAATATTCATAGTTGGTCAAGTATTAAAAGGCTTTCTTTTTAAAATTATACATTTTTGAATTATTTAAATGAAAACCAAATAATTTTGAATTTTGTTATCATGACAGTCCAATTTTATCCTGGGCTATTTTACAATTATTTAGCTATAAAAGATTCTAATTTAAAATTGTACAATTTTTAACATTTTAAAATCAAAAAGTTGAACGTTTAAATGCTAAATCTAAATGTATACCATTTCGAATTATTGAAATGAAAACCGAATAATTTTTTATTTTTTCAACATGCCTTTATTTTTGTAGTTATTTTAAGTCATCATGAGTTAAATTTGGTTATTTAAATAATAATTGTTTCATACGTTTTTCAGACTGAAGAATTTTTTAAAGAATTTTAGAAACATCCGAAAACAGTGTTTTTGTATTTTATATAACTTTGGAAATATACGAAACATTTTTCTGCTTTGAGAGGTGAGATTAATTTTTTCTTTTTTATATTTTTACATACATTATTTTAGTACAAAACCATTTTTAAACAAGTTTCCTTATGGAGGACAACTAAATAATGGGAGAGGAATGTCCGAATTGTGGAAAATTGACCAACACTGTCTACGCAAGACTCGTAAAAGGTTTGAAAAGTTTTTAAGAAATACACATTTCCATAGTTATTTTATAAATTAAATAAACTTTCAACTTAAAAAATGTATTCAGATTCTTGTGGCCATACGAAGTGTCGATTATGTTTATTATACGAGGCAACTGGTTGTAAATCATGTGAAAATGAAAAGCAGTTTCAGCAAATTGGTAATTTTGGTAAGATATTTTCTTTTTTTTCTGGCTTAAGAGCTGAAATAAATTACACTATTTTTGAATTTCAAATATTGTTTTAGATTACCCAACCAGAGCATCTTCAACAAAGAAGGATTTAGATGCTTCAAATTCTGAACAGTCGGATATCAACAGTGAGGCAGAACCTGTAAAATTAGTGGTCGACAAAATCACTAACAAATATGAGTTTTTATCCTGTGGGAATTTTTCTTATCCAGAAGAGTCCAGTTTTGTTGAAAACGCAACAATTGAAAAGGAGAAAGAAGATGACCGGCCTCTGAAGATCGTTGAAGGCGACAATGAAAACAGGCAGAATAAAATTTCTGTCGAAACAGACAACTCTGAAAATGATACGGTACGAACATATTTAAAATCAGGGTGTCTAGCTACCTTGAAAACCTGGAATTCTCCTTGATTTTTTTAAAACCTTGAACACCTGGAAATCTTGAATTTTTCACGAGAACCTTGAATTAAATTTTTTTTTTTTCTGAACAGTTATTTTATTCAGGGTGTCTAGTGTCCTGAAATTCCTTGAAAACCTGGAAAAGTCATGGAATTCGTTTTTACCTGGAAAAAACCTGGAAAAGTCCTTGAATTTTGCTCGTGGTTCTGGAATTTTTGTTCTTTTAAAGAAAAAATAGTTTTTAAAACGTTTTCTCTGCTGAACGGAAAAATATTATATATTATTATTTTATTAAAACTGCAAGTTTTTGGTTAAAAATAAACTTTTTGTTGAAAATTAATTTTTAAACTAACAACGTAACTATTTTTGACTGAAAATTGATATTTTTTAAATTGAAAATTCAATCACTTGGGTAAAACTTGAACCACTTTGTTAAAAATATATTTGTTTGAGGGTTGATCTCTTTGATTGAAAATTTAAATATTTTGCTGAAAATTCTCTTTTCCATTCAAAATTAATTTGTTAACCAAGAAATGTAACTTTCCCATTTTTTTGCTGTCATTTAATCTTTTCTTTAAGTCAAAAATTCGTCTTTATTGGTAGAAAACTAATCCTGTTGGTGGACATTTTCTCTCTTTTGATTAAAACTGCAATTTTTTGGTTAAAAATTAACTTTTTGTTGAAAATTAATATTTTCTGGTTAAAAATTCAACTGTTTTGTAGAACATTTGTTTTTTTTTTGTTTGTTAAAAGTCAACCTACTTTATTAAACATTCATTCTTTGGTTGCAGGATGGCAAATTCATCATTTTGGTTGAAAATTCCTCTCTCCGGTTCAAAATTTAGTTATTTAGTTCAAATCTATTTTACTGAAAATTAATCATTTTTAGTTAAAAGTTGAATTATTTGTCTGTAAATTGGCGTATTGTGTTGAAAATTTGTCTTTTTTGGTAGAAAATTAATTTTCGTTGTTGAAAATTCGTCGTTTTGGTTAAGAATTCATCTTTGTAGGTTAAAAGTTAAACTATTTTGTTAAACGTTTAAAATTTAACTATTTTATTGAAAAGTCTTTTTTTCTTGTTGTAAATACATCTCTTTTTATTAGAAAATTTATTCTCTTTATTAAAAATTCAATTACTTGATTGAAGTCTAAAAAAAAAATTATTAAAAATCATCTTATTGGCTGAAAATTGAACTATTTTGATGAAAAAACTTTATTTTTGTATGAAAATTAATTTTTTGAATTGAAAATTCAACTATTCCATTTTAGGTTGAAAATTGATAGTTTTTAGTCGAAAATTCAACTATTAAATTTTTCATTCAAAATTCACCTTTTTTTTGGTTTAAAATTCAACCCTTTGGTTGAACGTAAAACTACTTAGTTAAAAACCTATTTTGTTTGTTGAAAATTGAACTATTCTGTCATAAATGATTTTTTTTTGCTGAAAATATAAATATTCCAGTTTTGGTTAAAAATTCATATTTTTTTCAGTAAATTTATCTTTTTTAGTAGAAATTAAAAATATTCCTGATTGAAAATTCAATTGGTTTAATTTCTTGAAAATTTGTAGGTTAAAAGTTAAACTATTTGGTTAAAAATTTAACGATTTTGTTGATTTTTTTTTTGAATTCAAGTCTTTGGTTGAAAATTTAACTATTTTATTATAATTTCGTTTTTTTGTTGTTGAAATACCAAATATTTCATTTTTTGTTGAGAATTCGTCTTTTTCTCGAACATTCCAATTTTTGTGTTGAAAATCCAACTATTTTTGGTTAAAGTTTTGGTTGCACATTCAACTTAACTTAACAATTTGGTTAAAAAATCAACTTAGTTGTTGAAAATTTTATTATTTTATTGCAAATACCGCAGCGATGACACTGCCCGCAAGGGATGTGTGGAATGATTCGCCTGTATAGGGCCAAAGGGGTACTGATGCCAGTATAGGCGCGCTGCCTTGCAGGGGGACGTTAGGATACAAGGATGAAACTGTAATGTGTCTGGCGACAAGTTGACATGGTCCTTGTCAGAGCCGGAAAGCTCCCATACTTAGACCTAGGGAGGTATGGGGGTTATCACTCCTGGGACAGTGGACTCACCTACGATCGGAATAGGATCCTAACGTGCGGATTATCTTGAAACTACCATGGCTAACTTGCAAAAACAAAAAACTACAGTTAAAGATTTAAGGGTGGGAACTCTAAACGCGCGTAGTCTATATACTGGCGGATTTAGCGAACTCATTAAGATAGCAAATGATTACAGAACTGACTTAATAGCACTTCAAGAAACCTGCTGGTCGGGAGATTTCGGGTCAATTTCTAAGGATAACTATACTTTTCACTTCGGGGGAGCTAAGGGGCGCACACTGGGGACCGGTTTTCTTATTAATAAACGAATCTCGCAAGCGGTTATCGACATGCAATTCATAAACGATCGGTTATCATACATTGTACTGAAGGGTATTTTCAGCAAACAGGTATTAATCAACGTGCACTGCCCCACCGAGGACAAAGACGAAGACACTAAAGATCTCTTTTACGAAACAATCGAGCAGGTTTTTGACAAGTTCTCAACTTTTGACGCAAAAATAGTATTGGGAGATTTCAACGCGAAAATTGGAAAAGAACCGATGTATAGGCCTACAATAGGATCAGAAAGTTTGCATGACGTCAGTAATGATAATGGAACTAGAGTAATAAACTTTGCAGCTTCAAAGAACCTCGTTGTCAAAAGCACATATTTCAAGCATAAAAATATACATAAGGCCACCTGGAGATCACCAGATGGTAACACTCACAATCAGATTGATCACGTTCTAATTGACAGAAGACGTCATACAAACATTCTCGATATAAGATCGTATAGGGGAGCGGATTTAAATTCAGACCATTTTCTCGTGATAGTAAAATTAAGATCTAGACTAGCGATCAGTAAGAAAACAAGCCGCACAGAGCCAACAGTCCGTTTCAATATAGATAAGTTCAAAACAGCAACAGAAACATTAAATTATCAAGTTGAGATTTCTAATAGCTTTGACGCTCTCCAAGAACAGAGAGACGATAACAATAATTACGAGGAGGACCCGGAAACCCTATGGAGCAATATAAAAAAGGTGGTAAAGACAGCCGCGAAACTTACGATAGGTTTAAAGAAAGTAACAAAAAGCAAACCATGGTATGACGAAGAGTGCAAACTCGGGTTCGAAAAACGCTGGAAGGCCAGACTAAGTAGTTTACAAAATAAGTGCGATCAAACATATAAGAAGTATCTCGAGATTAGTAAAAGTACAAGAAGGCTTTATAGATCCAAGAAAAGGGAGTGGGAAAAGAATAAAATACTTGCAATAGAAACGCATAATAAACAGAATAACCCGCGCGAGATGTACAGGGGAATCAATTTTATAAGGAAAGGCTTTCAAAGTAGAACGGAAGTAATGAGGGACGAAAATGGCAACCTAGTAGCCGATGCGACAGAGAGACTGAATTTATGGAAAGAATATTTCGATAAACTATTAAATGTACGCGAAGCCCCCGTTGAAGGTAATCTCGGCGAAATCCACACTGCTGATTTATTAATTGATGATCCTGCTTATATAGAAATAGAAATGGCCATAAAGAAGTTGAAAAATAACAAAGCCGCGGGCATCGACGACCTACCGGCTGAACTGATAAAAAATGGAGGCCCTTGCCTCAAAAGACAAATTTATAAATTAATACGCACAGTTTGGAAAACAGAACGCATTCCAGAGGAATGGAATGACTCTATTATTATTCCTATCTTTAAAAAAGGCGATAAAATGAACTGTAACAATTATCGGGGAATTTCACTTGTGTCGTCGTGCTATAAGGTCCTGTCCAATGTAATCTTAGGTAGGCTAACTCCTTTCGCCGAGGAAATCATTGGGGATTACCAGTGTGGATTCCGCCGAAACCGATCTACAAGCGATCAAATGTTCACAATTAGACAACTGCTAGAAAAAAAATGGGAATTTAATGAAGCAGTGCATCAGCTATTTATCGATTTTAAAAAAGCTTACGACTCTATTATACGCGCGCGAATGTACTGGATCCTAGAGTTCTTGGGTGTGCCAAGAAAATTGGTTAGACTTATCGAAATTTGCTTAAGCGGCAGTAGGGAAAGAATACGCGTAAACGGAAGGTTATCTGAAGAGTTCTCGATCCGCGATGGCCTGAAACAGGGCGATGCACTTTCGTGCGTCCTTTTTAACTTAGTTTTAGAATACGTGGTTAGGCAAGTGCAGGCGAATCCGACCGGTGCTACGCTCAATGGGGTAATACAAATTCTTGGATATGCGGATGATCTCGACATACTAGGGGATGATAAAGAGACGGTAGCTAAAAATGCAGAAATCTTGATCACAAAAGCCAAAGATATTGGCTTGGAGGTTAGCGAAACGAAAACAAAATATATGACCGTCCTTAGATCTGAACAAAGTAATCAAGACGGGGATCTAACAGCCGGAAATATGAAATTTGAAAGGGTTAGCGAGTTTAAATACCTCGGGTCAATTATAACTAGCGAAAATAGGATTAAAACGGAAATCAACGCGCGGCTGCACGCTGGCAATGGGTGCTATTATGCAGCAACCACGCTATTAAAATCGCGATTGCTATCTAGAAACATCAAAGTGAGAATTTACAAAACGATAATAATGCCGGTCGTCATGTACGGGTGCGAAACGTGGGCGCTGACGAAAGGAGATGAGAATAGGTTTAGAGTTTTTGAGAATAAAGTACTTAGAAAAATCTATGGTCCAAAAAGGGACGAAGAGACAGGTGAACGGAGAAAACTGCATAATGATGAGCTGCATGCTCTCTACGGGTCAGCAAATATTAATAGAGTAATGAAAGCGCGTAAACTAAGATGGGCGGGGCATGTAGCAAGAATGGGAAACGAAAGAACGGTGGCGCAAGTTTTAAGAGGGAGGCCGACTGGTAAGAGACCCTTAGGCAGACCAAGAAACAGATGGGAGAAAAATGTAAGGGATAATTTAAAAGAACTAGGACATGATTACTTAAACTGGATGGAGGATGCACAGGATAGAGATGTGTGGCGGTCTCGGGTTAGTGAGGCAATGAACTTCCGAGTTCGAACTGGTAATCTATAATAATAATAATAAGCTAAATTAGCTAAATTGTAGACAGCAAAAAAGATTGAATTTCAAAAGTTTCATTAAATTGTTTTTAACCCTGAAAAAAAGAGAAACTTTGAATATTTTCTATTGTAGCGTCGTGATGTTTCACCGTGATAAAATGAACAATGCCCAAAAAAAAACTTTTTGTTCTATAAAATCAGATTTTAGGGGCGCGAGAGAAATTTCGCATGTGACACTTTTTCAGTTCCACTAGACCTACAATTTCTACTATCTTTCGTGGAAAGTATTTTTTTTTTACTGTAAAAAAGTACCTAGAAAAATGTATATTTCTGTCCTGGAAAACCTGGAAAAGTCCTGGAATTTTTGTTTGAAGAAACGCTAGACACCCTGTTTTATTGAAATGCGAAGAGTAATTTAAATTTTTTCGTTTATTATGAAAAAAACATTTCGTTTAGAAGAAATCTTGCTATTGAACAGTTTATTTATCAAGATATAATTTATCTTTTGTTCATTAGAGAATAAATAGATTTCAAGATACTTTTTGCATACTGTACCAATTATTTTATAGATTGCCAAGAACAGACTTAAATATTATATAAATAAAATTAAAGCTATTAAATAGTTAAAGTATGAATTTTTTGTGATATTTAACTTCCGAATTATCAAAATTATTAGTTTAAAATTTTCGATTTTAATTCAGTTTCAGAATTAGAATGAGCCATGGCTATACACTGGATTTTCCGAGGGGTTGACCAGTCGGTCTTTGAGTGTACACCAGATTAAAAAAATGTATAAAATATCTCTAAAGATTTCAAAATATTTCAAAGATTTCTAAATATTTGAAAGGATTTTGAAAATTTCACAAAGATTTCAAAGATTTAAAAAAGCCGTGCACACTATATTTCAAAGATTTCACAATATATTTAAAGATTTTAAACGATTTCAAAAGTTTTTAAAACATTTTAGAAGATTTTAAAAGATTCTACAAAAGTTTCAAATAATTCAAGGATGTTAACGAATACAAAAGATTTCACAGACAATTTAAGAAACAGACAAAGAAAGAAAAAGAAAATTTAAGAAAGATTTCACAAATATTTCAAAAGATTTCAAGGATCTTAATAATTAAAAAATTTTTTTTTTAATTTCTCAAAGATTTTGAATGTCATGAAGATTTCAAGTATTTCAAAAATTTGAAAAAGGCATGTACATCAGATTCTAAATATTTCACAAAGATTTTAAAAGTTTTAAAAGATTTTAAGAACTTCAAAGATTTTAAAAAGGGTATATTAAACGAGATTTCAAAACATTTCAAAGATTAGAAACGACTTCAAAGTTTTTTAGAAGATTTCGTAAGATTACAAATATTCCAGTGATTTCAAACGAATACGAACAATTTCAGAAAGAGTTCACAAATATATCAAAGAATTCATAAGAATCTCAAAAGATTTCAAGAATTTCAAAGTTTTCAACCCGATTTCTGTACACCAGAATTCAAAGATTTTGATCGATTTTAAAATTTTGTATAAGATTTCAAAAGATTAAAAATATTCCACTGATTTTAAACGAATACGAAAGATTTCAGAAAGAATTCACAACTATTTCAAAGAATTCATAAAGATCTCAAAAGATTTCAAGAATTTCAAAGATTTTAACACAATTTCTGTATACCAGATTTTAATGATTTTTATCGATTTCAAAATTTTTTGTAGGATTTTAAAATATTTCACAAAGGTTTCAAATATTCCAGTGATTTTAAAGGAATACAAAATATTTCATAAAGATTTAACAAATATTTCAAAGAATTCATAAGAATTTCAAAGTATTTCAAGAATTTCAAAGACTTCAAAAATTGTAGAGTACACCTGATTTTAAAGATTTCAAAAGATCTCAAAGATTTTAAACGATTTCAAAAGGTCTCAACAAATTTGCTAAAATTTGTAAAGATTTCGAAAAATATTCCAAAGATTTCAAGGATTTCATAGATTTTACAAAGATTTAAAGATATCTCCAAAGGTTTCATAAAAACAACTTATGCTCGCATTGATTTAATAATTTGTTTATTTATGATTCTGATTTCTTTATAAATTGTTGGCCAGTAACAAATGTAATGGCTCATTTTTTACATGCAAATAACAAACGCTTATTTCATTATTTGATGTAAAAAAAAGGTTTTTTGTTCTTTAGTTTAAAATTGAACACTTTTCTTGAAAATTGGCTTCTTGTTCAATGAAGTTTATTTTTCTAACGGAAGATTTAGTTATTATATTGTTGGTTGGAAATTTATCTTCGTCAGTTGAAAATGCATGTGTTTTGTGGAAATTTTTTCTTTTTTGGTAGAAGATTAATATTTTGGGTGGAAACTTTTTTTTTATTAAAAAAGCATTTCATTGGTTCAGAATTAAACTACATATTCGAAAATTTGTGCTCATTTTGTTCAAAATTTTTTTTTTAATTTTAAGTTTTTTTAAATAAAAATTTTTGTTCTTATAAAAATTCATTACTTTAACTGGAAATTTAATCATTCCATTTTTTGTGGAAAATGTATCTTCAAATAGAAATGCAATTAATTTGGTTAAAAGTTCATCTTTTTGATTGAAAATTTAACTGTTTCGCTGACAATTTATTTTTATTTAGTTAAAGATGTTTATATTTTCTTGAAAGTTTGTCTTTTTTTGGTAGAAAATTAATCTTTTTGGGTGTAACTGAAAATTCAACTATTTTATTTTTGGTTGAAAATTCATCTCTTTTAGTGGAAATTGTTGTGTATTTTGTGGAAAATTTGTCTTTTTTGGTAGAAAATGAATCTTTAGGGTTAAAAATTCAATTATTTGATTAAAAACTGTTTTTTTTTTGACGATATTTTTGTTTGTTTTATAGTTTTAGTATTTTAGTTAAAAATTAATTTCTTTAACTATTCCATTTTTTGTGGAAAATGTATCTTCTTTGATAGAGATTTAATCTTCTTAGTGAAAAATTCATTTCTTTGTTTGAGTATTCGTTTTCTCTGGTTGAAAATTAATTTTCCAGAATGAAAATATAAGTATTCTATGTTTGGTTGAAAATTTATCTTTTTTTAGTTGAAAATTCAATTATTTTGCTAGAAAATTCATATTTTTGAATTGAAAACTCAACTGTTTTGTCAGATATTCGTCTTTTTAGCTTAAAAATTCAACATTTTGGCTGAGTTTTTTCTTTACTGGCTAATTTAACTGTTTGTGAATGAAAATTACAATATTTTTTGTGTGGAAATATCAACTATTACACTTTTTGTTGAGAATTCATTTTTCTTTGTCGCAGATACATCACTTTGGTTGAGAATTTAACTATTGTTTTGAAAATTCCTATTTTCTTGGTTCAAAATTTATCTTTTTGAGTTGAAAACTCAACTATTTGGTTAAAAATTAATGTATTTCATGTGTATCTTACGTATGTAATTTGTGGATAACCCCTTATTATAAAATTCTGTACGACTTGTCACTAAAAGTGTTTAAAATAAATTCAGAAACATTTTTTCTGCAATAACATTATTGATCTCCTAGGTGTATGTAAGGTTGTTTTTATACCTAAAAGTAAAATTTAGAACGGTCAGGGAAAATTAGGATTTTGTAACAACTCTGAATAACAAGCCTGATTATTTACGAAGTGACTTCTTCTTTCAGAATCAAGACGAGACAGACTCTGAAAAAGAAAAGACTCTACAACCGAAGAAAAAATTAGATCGGAGTCATATATCAGTATTACCAGGTTCTCCAGAAAAGTACAAATGTAACGCTTGCGGCAAAATCTTTCGCAACAAAAAAGGAATGTGTTATCACGACTCTTGTGTGACAGGAATTCGGCCATATCAATGCGAATATTGTGACAGAAGCTTCGTTAAACGATCGCACTTTGAATATCATGAGAGTACTCACAGTGGATACAAACCATTCAAATGCCATCTTTGCGATAAAGCCTTTCCTCAGAAAAATAAACTCAATAGGCACATGTTTTCGCATAATCGTAAGTTAATTAAATCACACCTTATTATTTACAGAACTATCAATTCTGAAATAGTTTAACTGGGTGTCCAGTAGGGTGGTCCAAAAATTTTTTTTTTTTAATTTTTATGGGGACACCACCCAAATTTGTTCGAATCCACCCAAAAATAAATCCATTTTTTTTGTTTTGAAAAAAAAAAATGATATTTAGGGATGGCGCAAGCCCCATGAAGTTTAACATGTATTTCCCATAAGAAAAAAAGACGTTTTTGTAAATCTTATTCAGAATCCTCAATATTATCTCAATCGAGTTAAAACTCAACATTTCTCTTCACAATTAGCCATAGAATACGAATAAAATATCACTTTTCAAATATCACCCCCATAAGTCTGTTTTATAGGGTCCCAAAGAAACCCCATAAGTGAAAAAATGGGTTTTACGAGTTCTTGGCGCTAATTATGATTTTTTTGCGGTTTTTTTTATGCGAATTGTTTCTAATACATAAAATATTACTTTATACTGAAAATGATATATTTTCATGAATTTTTTAAACAATTTATTATTGTTTTTAGCAATTTTCTCACAGAATAGAGTTAGAAAGACGCGGTTTTTTCACAAATTTTCCATTTGTTGTCCAATTTTCAATTAGAGGGAAGTGATAGTTCATCAATGTTAGCAATAGTGATTGTTTAAACAATTTATCATAATTATTAATAATATTATATTTCAATAATGCTAGAAAGATGCGGTTTTTTTGTTGAAATTTCTGGCTTTTTGTCCAATTTTCATTTGGAGTGAAGTAATAATGAATTTAAGTTAACAAAATATTTGTTTAAAGTATTTATTAGAATTATTAATAATATTATATTTGGATAATGCTAGAAAGATGCGTTTTTTTAAATTTCTGGCTTTTTGTCCAATTTTCATTTGGAGTGAAGTGATAATGAATTGAAGTTAACAAAATAATTGTTTAAACAATTTATTATCATTGTTTATAATATTCTATTTGCTTAATTGGTAGAATGTTGCGGTTTTTTCTGAAATTTTCAACTGTTTGTTTATTTTTTATTAGGCGTGAATTAATAATTAATCAGATTCAGCAAAAATAATTGTTTAAACAAATTATTATTGTTTATGAATATGTTCATCTATATCGATTGCGCCTGATAGTTGCGGTTTTTGGGCAATTTTTACCTTTCTGTCGTTTTTTCACTTAGTGAGGTAATAATTAAATAAAGTTAACCAAAAAGTTGTTCAAACAATTTAATATTGTTTATAACTATCTTTTCTTATGTAAGTGCAAGAAAGTGGCGGTTTTTTCTAAAAGCTTTCACTTTGTTTCGCCTGCTTAATTGCTAACAATTAATAAATAAACATTAGAGAAAACTATATTTTAAAAAATCTCTTTCCTTTTCGTGAATATATATTTTTTTGAAATAAAACAGATATTTAAAATTCTTTGTTTTTGCCTCTTGTGTAAAATAGCTTTTTTTCTTCAAATTCATTATTTTAAGCATTTGGAAAAGAGCAAAAATAATTCACTTAAAACGACAATAGCTTCCGAAAAATAATTTTTGTTGTGGTTGACTTATTACTTGTTCATAAATAAAAAGGCAATGCAAAGTGAAAGATTTCAGAAAAAACCGCCACTTTCCAGCACTTATCTGAGAAAAGATTGTTATAAACAATATTAAATTGTTTAAACAACTTTTCTGTTAACTTTAATCCTAAATCCAATCAATTATAAAGCCAAGCCTAATAAAAAATAAACAAACAGTTGCAAATTTCAGAAAAAACCGCAACATTCTACCGATTAAGCGAAGAGAATATTATTAACAATGATAATAAATTGTTTAAACCATTATTTTGTTAACTTGAATTCATTATTACATCACTCCGAATGAAAAGTGGACAAAAAACCAGAAATTAAAAAAAAACCGCATCTTTTCAGCATTATTCAAATATAGTATTATTAATAATTATAATAAATTGTTTAAACAATTATTTTGTTAACTTGAATTTATTATTACTTCACTACAGATGAAAATTGGACAAAAAGCCAGAAATTTAAAAAAAAATCCGCATCTTTCTGGCATTATTCAAATATAATATTATTAATAATTATAATAAATTGTTTAAACAATCAATATTGTTAACATTGATGAACTATCACTTCCCTCTAATCAAAAATTGGACAAAAAATCGAAAATTTGTGAAAAAACCGCGTCTTTCCAACTCCATTCTATGAGAAAATTGCTAAAAACAATAATAAATTGTTTAAACAATTCATTAAAATATCTCATTTTCAGTATAAAGTCATATTTTATGTATTAAAAACAATTCGCATTAAAAAAACCGCAAAAAAATCATAATGATCGCCAAAAACTCGCAAAACACATTTTTCACTTATGGGGTTTCTTTGGGACCCTATAAAACAGACTTATGGGGGTGATGTTTGAAAAGTGATATTTTATTCGTATTCTATCGCTAATGGTGAAGAGAAATGTTGAGTTTCAACTCGATTGAGATAATATTGAGGATTCTGAATAAGATTTACAAAAACGTCTTTTTTCTTATGGGAAATACATGTTAAACTTCATGGGGCTTGGCGCCACCCCTAAATATCATTTTTTTCAAAACCAAAAAATTGGATTTATTTTTGGGTGGATTCGAACAAATTTGGGGATTGTCCCGATAAAAAATTAAAATAAAAAAATTCCAATGCATTTTTGGACCACCCTAGTGTCCAGCGACCTTGAAAACCTGGAATTCTCCTTGAATTTTTTAACACTGAAAACCTGGAAATCTCCTTGAATTTTTCACGAGAAGCTTGAATTAAATTTTTGTTTTTCTTCTAAAACAGTTATTTTATTGAAATGCCAAAAGTAATTTAAATCTTTTAGTCTATTATGAAAGAAACATCTCGTTTAGAACAAATCTTGCTACTGAAAAGTGTTTTATTTATCAAGATATAATTTATCTTTTACTCATTACAAAATAAATAGATTTCTGAAGGCATTTTTTCTAGACTTTACCAACTATTATATAGATACCAATAAACAGACTTTATTGTTGTGAATAATTCTATAAATATTTAATTTTACCACCGCCAATACAAATTTCAAAAATTTCACAAAGCTTTTAAAACTTTCAAAAGATTTAAAGGATTTCAACGATTTGAAAAAGGGTGTATATCAGATTTCAAAGATTTTAAAACATTTCGAAGATTTTGAACGATATCCAAAGGCTTCAAAACATTTTAGAAGATTGGAAAAGGTTTCACTAATATTTGAAATAATTCAATGATTACAAGGAATAAAAAAGATATCACAAACAAAGATTTAAGAAAAATTTCATAAATATTTCAAATGATTTGACAAAGATTTCATAAAAATTTTCCGAAGATTTCGAACATTTCATCAAGATTGCAAGGATTTCAAAGATTTCGAATATTTTCAAAGATTTCAAAACTTTCTAAATATTTTAAAGATTTCATAAAGATCGTAAACCAGATTTCTAAGATTTCAAAATATTTTACACAGATCAAAAATATTTTAATGATTTCAAATAAGTACAAAAGATTTCAGTAAAATATCACAAATATTTCAAAGAGTTCATAAACATGTCATAGTTATTTCAAAGATCCTAAACTATTTCAAAAGGTTCCAACAAATTTGAGAAAAATTCAAAAGATTGCAATGTTTTCAAAGAAACACAAAAGATTTCACAAAAAAGATTAAAGAAAACTTTTAAAAATATTTCAAAGATTTCACAAAAATTTTTTGGTAGAAATTTAATCTTTTTGGTTCATAAGTCATCTTTTTGATTTTGATGATTGGCCTATTTTATTTTTTGTTGGAAATGTATCTTTTTTTAGTTGAAAATGCATGTCCTTTGTTGAAAATTTGTCTTTTTTCTATATAAAATTAAACTTTTGGGTTTAAAATTTAACTGTTTGGTTTAAATCATTTTGGTTGAAAATTTAATTATTTTGTTGAAAATTTATTTTATTTGGTTGAAAATTCATTTCTTCATCTATTTTTGTTCTATTTTGGTTAAAAATTTATTTCTTTTGTTCAATATTCGTGTTTTTTTAAATTAATATACCTAACTGAAAATGTAACTATTCTATTTTTTGTTGAAAATGTATCTGTTTTAATTTAAAGTGCTGGTATCATGTGGAAAATGCCTTAAAATCATTGAAATCTTCGAAAATCTTACAAAATCCCTTAAAATCCTCAGAAATCATATTGAAATCCTTTAAATTGCGAAATTTTCTTCAATACCCTTTGAAAAATAAAATCGCTTCAAACCTTTACAATCCGCTGAAAAAATATTTCCTCAAATTCTGATAATTTTATGAAAATACCTTGTCATTTTTTTAAATTATTGAAAAAATTCATATATTTCATTGAAAATTTATATTTTTTAGTAGAAAATTATTCTTTGGTGTTGAAACTTCATTTTTATGGTAAAAAATTCATTTGCTTGTTCATAATTGAACTATTGAAAATTAGTTGTTTTTTTTTGCTGTAAATTAATTTTCCTAACAGAAAATTGAACTATTCTATTCTGGTTTAAAATTTATCTTTTTTTGTTGAGAATTCATATATTTTGTTGAAAATTTATCTTTTTAGGTAGAAATTTGATCTTTTTGGTTGAAAATTTGCCTTTTTGGTAGAAAATTTATTTTTTGGGTTGAAAATTTAACTATTTGAAGGAAAACTAATTTTTTTAGTTGAAGGTTCATCATTTTAGTTAAAAATTCATATCTTCAACTGAACAATTTAATTATTTCATTTTGTGTGGAAACAGTATCTTTTTTTATACAAATTTAATCTTCTTGGTTGAAAATTTATTTCATTTGGGTGAAAATTCATTTCTTTGGTTGAATATTTGTTTTTTATGAAAATTTATTTTTCTAATTAAAAATTCAATTATTCTATTTTTGGTTGAAAATTATTATTTTTTTTATTTGAAGATTTGAAGGCATTTTGGCAAGAAAAAAGAACCCTAAGCTCGAAAAAAGTCTGATAAAATTGTTTGATAAGTTGATGAATTAAAATGATTTGGTTTTAATTTTTAAATACTTTAAATTTGAAAGAATTCTAATTATGTGAATGCTTTGATTTTGTACTCAAGTATTGAATATTTAATATTTAACAATATTTAACCTTTTTTCTAGCATGAAAGTTTAAAATTTTTTAAATGTTTAGAAGCGAGGAAATAACCAGAAACTTGTTTTTCATTTCAGAGGCCGCCTCAAAATATTTACAATTAGATTTTGACTGCTAATTGAATAAATAATAAGAAAAATGTGATTCTTCTTTTCAGAACTGAAGCCTTTTTCGTGTAACAAATGTGAAAAATCGTACTCTAAGAAGGATGATTTAAAAAGCCATTCAAGTGTCCATTCTGGATTGACTCCATTTCCCTGCAAAACTTGCGGCAAAGCTTTCAGAATTATGGCGAATCTGACTCGACACATGCATACACATTCGAGTTAGTTTTTCTTCTCCTTAAATACTCAGACATTTTTAATAATTTAAATATATATTTTTTATAATAACAATAATTTAAATATATTTTTATTTAAAAAAATATTTGTTCCAGGTGAAAGGCCTTATGTATGTGAAGAATGCAGCAAAAGTTTTAAAGATAAGTCTTTATTGATCCGGCATAAACGTACACATGGAAAAGAGAGACCCTTTTCCTGCGCTCATTGCACTCGTCTCTTTTTATCCAAAAGTGAATTAAGACGACATCTTACTACTCATTCAAGTAAGGTTCTTAATTTATTATTATTGTAAATACAGGGATCACAGCGGGTAGTTCAATCTTAGGTAAAAAAGGAAATTTTTTGTGGAAAAGTGGGATTTCATTTATTATCAAAAGCTTTATATAGCATATGAGTATCTCGCGAATATTAAACGACAGTGCCCTCTAACATAGCGGCTTCTTCAGCAAGTTTTTTAGTCATTTTTGTGTTACAATTTTTATTAGCTTTGAAAAATCTGTTGGAACACTTTAGCATTTTTTACTGATAAAAGAACACCAGAAAAAGATTCAAGAAAATCGAAATCGGATTTTGATTCCATATTTTCATCCATTTTTTCCACTTAAGTGCGAACTGTATTAATTCTGTTCGCACTTGAGTGGAGAAAATTGATGAAAATATGGAATGAAAATCCGATTTTGGTCCAACAGTTTTTAGTTGAAATTTCTTCTTTTTTTTGCTGATAAGTTTACTATGATATTTTTGTTTAGGAATTCATCTTTTTATTTTTGAATTTAATTATATATATTTAGTTTGAAAATTTAATGGTTTGGTTGAAAGTTTAATTGATCGGTAGAAAATTCAACCGTTTGTTTAAAAATTCCCCTTTTTTGGATAAATTCAACTATTTTTTATTTAAAATTAAAATATTTTCTGGTAGGCGTATAAACTATTACATTTTTTGTTGAGAATAGTTTATCTTTCATGATGTAAAATTTTATCAATTAGTTGAAAATTTTATTATTCTGTTACAAATTCATCCTTTTTAGTTGAAATTCAACTTTTTTGTAGAAAATTCGCCTTTTCATTTTTTTTTGGTTGAAGATACATAATTCATTACTTTGAAAACGGGACTATTTTGTTGAAAATTAACTTTTTGTTGACAATCCATATTTTTAGAGTTGAAAATTGAACTGTTTTTTTTTCTTCGAAATATTTGTCTTTTGGCCTTGAAAATTCAACAATTTGGTTGAAAAATCAACTATTTTGTTGAAAAGTCATATTTTTGGTTGACGAACTATTTTTTCATTCAAAATTAGAATCTTTTTTGGTTGAAATATCAAATATTACATTCTTTGTTCAGAATTCATTTATTTTGTTTAAAAATTCAACTATTTGGATGAAAGTTCAAATACTTCATTACAAATTAAATTTGTTGGTTGAAGATTCATAATTTGATTGAAAAATCGTATTTTTTATTGAAAATTCGTGTTTTTTTCAATGAAACTTCAAATATTTTGATGGAAAATTCGATTGTTTAGGTAAAATGAATTTTTTGTAGAAAATTAATATTTTTGGATTCCAATTTTTTTTTTTTTTTTTTTGAAAGAAAATTTTGTTAAAGTCTTCTTTCTTGGTTGCAAATTGAACGGCTTTTTTTTTTAGAAAATTCGGCTTTTCTGCTTGAAAATTCACATTTTTGATTGAAGATTCATCATTTTAGTTAAAAATGTATCTCTTTAGTTCAAAATGTAACTATTTTGTTGAAAAATTTTCTTTCTGGCTTGAAAATTCATCTCTTTAGTTAAAAATTAACTTTTTTGTTGAAAAAATTTTATTTTGGGTTGAAAATTCAACTATTAAATTTAAAATTAACTTTTTTTGTTGACAGTTCATATTTTTAGGGTTTAAAAGTTCAACTGCTGTTTTTTTTTTTTAGAAAATTCGTCTTATTGCCGTGAAATTTCAACAAATTGGATGAAAAATCAACTTTTTTGTTGAAATTCACATTTTCTGATGGAAAGTTCGACTTTTTTCTAGAAAATTCGTCTTTTTGGCTTCAAAATATTATATTTTATGGATGAATTTAGCTTTTTAAAAATTTTAAATTAAAATTCAACTATTTGGTTGACAATTCAACTATTTGGGTGAAAACTGATCTACTTTGTTACAAATCCACTTTTTGGTTGAAGATTCATAATTTTAATTGAAAAATCGTATTTTTTATTGAAAATTCGTGTTTTTTCAAATGAAACTTCAAATATTTTGATGGAAAATTCGATTGTTTAGATAAAATTAATTTTTTGTAGAAAATTAATATTTTTGGATTCAAATTTTTTTTTGAAAGTTTAACTATTTTGTTGAAGTCTTCGTTTTTGGTTGCAAATTCAACGGCTTTTTTCTTAGAAAATTCGGCTTTTCTGCTTGAAAATTCACATTTTTGGTTGAAGATTCATCATTTTAGTTCAAAATTTATCTCTTTAGTTGCAAATTAACTTTTTTGTTGAAAAAATTTTATTTTGGCTTGAAAAATCATCTCTTTAATTTAAAATTAACTTTTTTTGTTGACAATTCATATTCTTAGGGTTTAAAAGTTCAACTGCTGATTTTTTTAGAAAATTCGTCTTTGGTTGAAAAGTCTTATTCTTGGATGAATTTAACTTTTTTTAAGTTAAAACTAGAATCTTATTTAGATAAAATATCAAATATTATATTTTTTGTCGAGAATTCATTTTTTGTGTCTGGAAAATTCAACTATTTGAATGAAAGTTGATCTTCTTTGTTACAAATTCATTTTTTTGTTTAAGATTCATCATTTTAGTTGAAAATTCATCCTTTCGTTTCAGAAATACCTATTCAGTTGAAAATTTTTCTTTTTGATTGAAAATTCAACTATTCAGCTGAATATTAACTTTCTTTTAGAAAATTCACATTTTCTTGTTGAAAGTTCAACTTTTCTGTAAAAAAAAATTTTCTGGCTTGAAAGTTCTACAATTCGAATGCAATTTTTTTCTTTCTCGACTTAAAAATGTTTTTTTTTTGTTGAAAAATCAGTTACTTTGTTGAGTGTTTTTTTTTACGAAATGCTACTGTATAGTATTCCTGAAAATAAAACCAAGAATCCAGCGACCAAATTTGGACAACCACCATTAGATATTTTCAGGTTGGTTGTCCAAAGGTGGTTGGATTCTTGGTTTTATTTTCAGGAATTCTGTATATTAACTTGTGTATTGGATGTTAAATAGGATTTTTAATTTGATTTTATTCTAATTTAAAATTCTTAAATTTGAATTCGAATACTTTCATTTAAGATAAAAATATTTTTTGGTTGACATGTCGACTATTACGTTTTTGGTTGAGAATTCATCTCTTTGGGATGAAAATTCAAGAATGTGGTTAAAAGTTGAACTACTTTGTTAAAAATTCATCTTTTTGGTGAAAAATTTATTTTTTTTCGGTAGAAAATTAATCTTTTTGGTTGAAAATTCAACTGCAATGAATTTTCATTTATTCCAAGGGCCGAGAAACGTAAACATTGCGATATTCCAAGTCTGCAGGGGCCCCCACCTCTACCGCGAGTCGTGAGGTAATTTTGTCAAGCGACGTTCATTGGCTGCCCTTGCCGTCTATCGACATACAATTACGGATATTTTTTTTGAATATATTATAAACAATAGCATGTTAAAAATGACCCATTCTACTGAAAAACAAAATTAATAAAGTCGGAAACCACAAAATTAATTCCAAATAATACAAGATGAATTTTAAAAATAAAATAAATATTAAACTTTGGATTTAAAAATTAAGACATTGGGGATTTTCAATTTATGGAATTTTAATTCGGAAATTTTGAACTTGAAACTTCCATTGTGGAACTTGACATGAACAACCTTAAAATAAAAAATTGGAATTTGAAACCTCAAATTTGGAAATTATTGAGTACTAAACAATTTTTTACGAAAATATAAATTGAAAATTCGAATCCAAAACTTCAAATTTTTAAATACGAATTATTTATTTAAAAAAAAATTCTAAACTTATGAATTTGAAACTTCAAATCTTAGAATTAGAGTTTGTAAATTTAAATTGGAAATTCACATTTAAAGCTCCGAATTTGTAAAATTCAACTTCCCAAAATTGTAAATGAAAAATCAACAGTTGAAACTTTATATTTGAAACTAAAAATTTGTAAAATCAGAGGTTGGAATTAGAAGTAAGCAATTCAAATTCAAATTATAAATGTAAAAACTGCAAAGCGAAGTTTTTAATTTAAAATTTTCAACTTGAAACTTTAAATCTAAGAATTGATTTTTTTCGCTGGACGCCAGACATCAAAATAAAAATATTTTGATCCTCCAATTCATTTTCATAAATAATTTAAGACATAACAATTTGTAAATTGAGTTTTAAAATTAGAAATCACAAATTTAAATTGAAACCTTTAAATGTAAAAACTCGAACTCGAAATTTCAGGTTAAAATGTTTCAATGTTTTTATCTATAAATTTGTAGAACTTAAATTCCAAACTTAAAAAAATTTTAATTCAAAACTTGATTATAAAAACTGACTTTGAAAACTTCAATATAAAAAATTGAAAACTTCGAACATTAAAAAGTACAAATGTGGAAATTTAGTTTCGCAACTTTTCATTTGAAATGTCTTATTAGGAAATCAAACTTTTAATGTGAACATTCAAATATCTACATTTTCGGAAATTTGAAAATTGTAAATAAAAATTTGCAATTCAAAACTGATTGTAAGTATTGGTGTTTGAATCTTTGAAGTAAAAATTGAAATACAAAAACTAGAATTGGAAGATTCGAATTGAGTAACGCATGTTTCAATCTAAATATTATTTAAAAAGCAGAAGTAGAAAATTCAAATTCAAAACTCTAAATATATTGATTTGAATTAGAAATTATTAATTCCAAATGTTGGATTTGAAATTTGAAATGTGATGGTGTAAATTTGAAAATTATGGAATCCAGCTACAAAATGTTTTGAAATGTGAAAAAACAAATGTATCAATAAACAATAGAATAAATATAAAGAACTAAAAATAAATGTAAACAAAATAAAAACAATAAACGGTTGAAAATTGCGAAAAATATAATTTCCTCAAAAAAGTATAAATAAAAGTATTAAACATGATAAAACATGCAAATTTGAAAATGAAAGTTACAATTTAATGTGATATGTGACAGTTTTGAAAAAATGTGACACGACAGTTCTCAAATTCGGAATGCAGATATTTAAAACGAATGAATTTTCTTATACTTAAAAAATGTTTGTTAGTGATGGCATATAGTAATTATACGGATCATCCTAGGCGAAACTCGAAAGGAAAACAGGAAGAAAAAATACGTCAGACTCACTATAAATGAGAAATGTCGTTTGGTACAAGACATTGAAGAGGGCATGCGCAAAGTTGATGCTGCAAAGAAATACAATGTAAATCAAGGATCAGTAACTTACATACTACAAAAAAAAGACCAGTACTTGAATGCCGAAAGTACTTTGAGAAAAAGAAGTAGGCTAGCCAAAGGACAACATCCTGTAATGGAAACAGCGCTCATTGAGTGGATAAAGCAGCAACTAAACCAGGGTATTGCGATTAATGGACCGATGATTCAAGAGAAGGCTACACTAATAAACGAAGAACTTATGAAAGTGGAGAAAGGCGTACGAAAAAAAGAAGCTAATCAAAAGGAAGCTGAATCGACAGAGCCTGAAGAACATAATGAAGAAAAGAGTATTGAAGAAAAAAATCAAAGTTTTGAATTGAATAAACCAGAAAAAAAATTTAAAGCCAGCTCAGGCTGGTTAGCAGCTTTCAAAGCCCGAAATGGGATACGAAAAATGAGACTGGCTGGAAAGAAATTATCCGCAGGCACTGATTCAGATGACAACACCCATTCCGAAATTCGACAATTTCTTGTCGACAATGATTACTCTTTGGACAATGTGTATAACGCGGACGGGACTGGGTTATATCACAAATCACTGCCAGCCAAAACGCTTGCATTTGTGAACGAAAAATTCGCATCTGAGTTCGAAGTGAATGAAGAAAGAGTTACGATCATGAATTGTGCCAACGCTACCGGATCGCACAAAATTCCGCTTTTCATAATAGGAGATTCTGCCGAACCGAGATGTTTTCGAAATGGAAATGTTGAATTTCCAGTGAACTACGCGAGCCAAAGTAGTTCGTGGATGACCGGTAACAAATTCTTCTATATTTAAAAAAAATTTCAATACTTTTTACTTTATGACTCTCATTTATAATTCAGGAGCATCTGCACATTTTAAGAAAAAAAGCAACATCATTTTTTGTTAATATATTTAACGAAAGCCAAGTTATTAACGAGAAATATCTTATTAAATTACATTTTCGAAACATTCAATCTTCCGAGAGTTTTCAGTCTCACTTCTCATTCTAACTTTAAAAATCTGATGCAGTGTCCATTATTTACAACTTTAATGTAAAAAATAATTAATAATTATTGTATTTTTTGAAAACGCTTACAGGGGAGGTATTCACTCGTTAAAAATCGTTGGGTTTATTTTGTAAATAAATTTCAACATCATTTTTTTTTAGTCTGTAACGAAAGTTTACGAAATGTGCAAGATTTTGAATTTCATAAATTCCATAAATATGTCATAAACAATCGAAAAAGTAGCGTATTCATATCTTAAAAATGTACAGAAAATTTAGAATTGATAAAAATTCAGCTTGGTTATTAACGCTCAAAACGTGCGTTAAAAAATTCCTTGTTTGCAGAGTTTAAAATTTTTCTGAGTTTCCATTTTTTTTTATATACCTGAAGGTCAAAAAAGTCTTTCCAATTTTTTGCAGATTTTTGTCAATTGTTAAGAGATAATTCATGTTAAATCTACCCCTGTTTTCAGAAAAAATGTTTAAATAAATAGTACACATATTTTTTTCGACTACCTGAAAACTTTCTAGTGGTAAAAATGCACTAGAAATAAAATTGTCAAGACCCAGGAATCGAAATTGGAAATACAACGAATTAAATTCTTTTTTATTTTAGTATTGAATGAAATTATATTTATAACTTTTGGTTTAAACATTTTTCTGAACATGTGTGAGATTTTTTAGCACAGAAATACACTAGAAAAAAATTAAAAAGATCTGGGAGTCGAAATTGGAAGTACAGAAAATTTGCAAGATTTGGAATTTGGTATTTAATAGAATTATTTTCTTCATTTGTAGTTTTATCATTTTTCCAAGCATTTCTGGATCTTTTTTTGCACGGAAATATAATAGTAGAAAATCGAGAATAATTCTATATTACATAATAAATTCCAAAATTTGGAATATTTCTTTAATTTTAATTTTGACTTCTGAATGTTATCGATTTTTTTCTAGTGTATTTACTATCTTAAAAAAGTTCACATGTGATCAGAAAAATGTGTAATTGACATTTTATAATGAATTGAACCATTTAAACCTTTGAGCTTTTCTTTTATTTTTTTGAAAGCAAAATTCAACCCATTTTTTATGAAACCGGGAAATGACCGGGAATTTTATGAGACCTTGAAAAACCGGGAAATGACAGTGAATTTATTTTTTGACCAGGAATTTTACAAATTTTCAGAAAAAGAACTATCCAACTTTGATTTAAACCGTTTTTTGAATAATAAGTTAAATTATTGTTGTCTTTTCCAATTATGATACATATCATTCAGTTTAGAATGCCTAATTTGAAAATCTTCCACTTTAAAAATTCTCCATTTTAGATTTTAATTTTTGAGCGTTCATTTTAATTGAAAGAATTTTAAAATGTAGTTTTAAAGACTTAAACAACTAAAAATTAGAAGCCTTCGGATTCGAAGATTTTGGATAAAAAATATTTTTTGTTAATCAACTGTGAATATAAATTAATTAATGATTTTAAAAATTGAACTGTACTTTCAGGATTAAAAAGTGAATAATAATTGATTTTACAAGACGATTCGGAATCAGTTCACAATTTTAGAATTTTCAGATTTTAACGTTAAAAATTAAAGTGTGTCAATTGGAAAGTCTTATTAATTGAACAAATGTAAACTTCATTAATTATTTTCAATTTTGAAATAACTTCAAAATAATATATTCATAATTAAAGAATTTTATTAAATTTCAAATATCGTTTCAGTCTAAAATGTTCCATTTTTAAACCATTTAAACAACTACTTAATATTTAGAAATATCTGACTGTTCACTTAAAATCAGTAATTGTAAATTAAATATTCAAAATAAAAAATAAACTAAACTTTGAACGTTACATTTTTAATGCTTTTATTTTAAAAAACTCAATTTGTAATTTAAATTATTGAATTTTCATATATAAATAACAATTGAACACCTATTATTCTCAGAAAAAAATCGAGTAAGTTGAAGAGATTTCAAAAAGTTTTGGAAAAATTCAAAATCATTTGAAAATTTTAAATGATTTCAAATAATTTAAACGAAGTGTCTACGTGTACCAAAAAATCCAACTATTCGTACTTCGATTTTTGTAGATTTCGAACAAAAAATTTAGAAGATTTTTGAGAATTGTGAAAGGCTTTAAAAGAATAAAAAACATTTCATTCAGATTCCTAGGAAAATTGGAAATGACTTTTTAATTTGAAAAATTAATTTCAAGAGGATATTTAAAAACATTTAGGAAGATTTACAAAATTGTCAAAAAATGAATGTGAAAGATTTGAAGGATTTTTTTATTTGGCAGGATTTAACAAAAATTATAGGAAAATTTTTATTCGTATTAAAAGATGTTTAGAAGTTCTGAAATAATTTCAAAAATAATTGAAAATGTGAAAAAATGTAAAATACGTAGATTTTTCAAGAGTTTGTAATAAAATTCTGAAGCATTATTAAGATTTTTAAATTATTTAATATAAACATAATTTAACTTTTAATTTAAGAAGTGTTCAGCTTATAAAAAATGTAACTATTCAATTTTTAATATTTCTATCTTAAAATTGCTTAAAATCATATAATTTTGAAAATGGATAAATTCAATAATTGATTCTTTAATTTAGAGCATTGAAAATAACGTGGATTTATATTTTTGAAAGTGAATCTGTATCTTTGATCTCTACAGTTTATAAAAGTTTAAAATTCTAATTTGACAGTTAAACTGCATTTAATTTAAAATTGTTCAGTGGAAAAGTGTTAGTAGCTTTCATTTTATACGTGTAAATTATTGAGCATATTTGAATACAAAATATTTGAATTAAGACCTTTTTAAACTTCAATTTTGAAAATTTGAAATTCAAGAGTTTCACTTTGGGTGCTGTAATTTGCAGCTCAATTTTTATTACTTCAAATGGAAAATTTTTCAACTCTAGAGTTCGAATTTTTGAATTTCATTGACCGAAAAAATGTTTGCGAACCGGGAAAAACCGGGAATTTTTTTCTTCGATTAAAACGGCCACTATGTTTATTGCATCTAACAACTGTTTTATAGTAGAAAGAAGTAAAAATAAACAAAATTATAAAAAATGATTTCTTAATTTTGATTTCGTGATAAAAGAAAGAGCTGTTTAGCCTACAAAACAGCTTGAAAAATCGAAAATTTACTGAGGAAAATGAAAAATTGTTGTCCGTATTTGATAAAAAAAAATGTATACATCAGAAATTGCAAAAAGAAAGGAGTTTTTTATGTTACGATGTTCTTCAAAGGGATAATCGCAATTTCAAAAATATTTAAAGTCTTAATTATTAAGGCTATCATAGGTCCATTTTGCCCTATTTTGTTAATATCTTCGTAAAAACTAATTTTTTCTGTATGAGTGTAATTGAAAAATAGTTTTTATTTTTAAGAATTATTTAATGAAATAATAAAATGATAATTATTATTCATTACTTTTTTTATTATTCATTTATGTGTAGTATTCAGTATATTAAATAATTAAGAATGTAAAGCTATTTAAATATGTTTCAAATTATTTAGTTACAAATTGAATTCGTTTAAAGTTGCAGGATTAGAAATGAACATCTTTTAATACTTGAATCATAATTTCAGAAAGATCAAAATCATATAAATTCAGATCAATTTGAAAGTCGGACTATTGAAAATTAGGTGTTTTTGAAATAATTCAATAAATGTTTTGTTTCAAAAACTCTTTAAACGGGTGATTTTTTCAAATTTAATTTATTTTTTTCATAATTTGACATCCCAAAAATTATTCCTTTTGGAATAATTTTAGCAATTTTTTCTAAATAAATTGACTCTATTGTTGTTTCTGATTTCGTTCTGTCACTCATGGAATGTATTTTTCATAGAAAAATATTGAACTCTGATTTTTTCACACTTATAAAATAATCATTAAATTCACTCAGGGTAATTTTTACAATATCTTTTGAAGGGGATATAGTAGGGAGAATCGTGTATGAAAAAAATTAAACAAAAGTACAGCGTAAACGAAAACTTTGTTCGCTATTACCTGAAAATTTTGCGTTGTTACACATTAATACGCGTTATTACGCATTACTCCGCGTTATTACGCATTATTACGCGAAAAGAGTACGGAGCATTACGCGAGTGAATACCCCCTCGAAGTTTACGTATTTTAATGCTGTTTTTTCAGATATTCATAAAAAGTCAATTGTTTTTTTTTTGTCTATAGGGACAATTTTTGTCGAATGGTACAAAAACGTGTTCGTGAAGTCAGTGAAAGCAAGAAAAACGGATGAAAAAGAGAAGTTTTTGTTAATATTAAACAATGCGCTCTATTATCCGTCGGTAGAAGAGTTAAACAAAATCGATCGTCAATTCAGGGTATTATATCTTACCCCAAACATGACCTCTTTGATTCAGCCGATGGATCAGGGCATTATTCAAAGTATGAAAAGAAATTACAAAAAAATCTTTTTTCGACGAATGTTATGTGACGAAAAATCCGGAAATATTGTCAACTTCTTGAAGAGTTGGACACAGCTTGACACATCTTTTGCCGCAGCAAGCGCTTGGGACAGTGTTTCTGAAATAACAATTTCAAAAAGTTGGAAAAAATTGCTAGGGGACCAGGCTCCGGTCGTGGAAGAGCCTGATTCCATCGTAACTGATGTAAAAGATTTGTTAAATTCAGTAACTTCCTCTGAAATTCATTCGAATGAGGATGTTGAGGAATGGTTCAAAAATGAGGAAAATCTGGAGACATGCAAAAATTTCAAGGAGAAGGAAATTGTGGAGAACGCGGTTTACGCTGAAAATGAGGTATAATTTCGGTAGATTACTTGAAAAAATAAACAAATAAACAATTTGTTCATAAATCTGAGTTTGCTTCCAGAAATCCAAATTTGATGACTGCCAATCCGCAATAGAAGATGTGAAGAGAGAAGAAGAAAGCAGTACCACAGTTCAGCTTACCGAAAAAAAAACGAGTAACCCGAAAGAAGCATACGAAAGTTTCTTAGAGTTTCGCGACTGGCTCGAAGAAAATGTTGAATGTTCAAGCGATGAAATCGAGAAGCTGAATCAAATGCAAGACTTTATCGAAGAAAAATTTTTCCATTATATGACTACTGTTTCCGCATTATAATTTCCAGTAATTTTTATTATTTATTAATGTAACTTGAAAGTGGTACTTCAATAAATGACAATGAAGTCACGTTTCGACAGAAAATAAACTTCACTTCTTATGTAATCTTCCCATCATATTTATGTAAATTGTCACCAAAACTACAACATTTTCTCATAATATTAAGAATTAAAAGCATGAAGTAAAATTTTCATTTGAAAAATACAGAAATCATTTTCAAGGATAATGTTTAACAACAAAAAAGGCGGAAGTCGCGAGTCAAACAAAAAGTGAACAATAAAATATACATTTTCTTCAGAAATTAATATTGCAATAATTTGTTATGAATAAATGTAATATTTTTATGAATTAATAATTGAATGATAAGAATTCAAATATTTTCCAAAATATTACAATTTTTTTAAAAACCTTTAAGGAAAAAACCGAAAAACAATAAAATATTAAAAAAAAAAAATAAAAAGTTATAAGGGAAATAAATGTGTAACAATTACAGAAAATATAGGGAAGAAAAGTAGTTAAATAAATGGTACACTATAAGTATCATTAAAAACACTGTTGATTTTTTAGTAAAACTATAAAGTATGTAAAAATTAAGAATAAAAAAAATTATAGCAACAAATACTAATTTAAAAAATTACAGCTTGAATTAAAACTAACAATTGAGGCTAAAATGTTAAAAAGGACGACTTTTTTTCATAATAAAAATAACATGAAAACAAAACACAAAAGTATAAACAAGAATAAAATATTATTTAGATGTATGTAAAATTATTGCTTAAAGTAGTATGAAATAATGGAATATTGTTGATAAAATAACATTTCCTTGAAATAGTACAATTTGACAACTAAAAGTCAGAACAATAGAATTTAAAAAACGACTCAAATATTCCGTAAAATTTTCAAAGAAACGGGGGCTTCCCGCTCTTCGGGCCTCATTTTAATTGGTCAGCCACTGAAGCGGGCGAGATCGTACAGTTGCAGCGGTGGGATTGAAGGGATTTCGCCACTTGGAATATTCAAGCGCGAGAGACTTGGAATAAGTAAAAGTTCACTGTATTTGGTTGAAAATGCAATATTTTTACTTGAATTATTCGAAATTAAATTATATTCCGGGTTTAGTTTCTCGATTAAATCGTTAGTGATTTCTTCAAATCCTCTCTTAATTAAAATCTTCAAAATTTAAACATTAATCGTTTAGGAAATATTTGAAATTGGTATTATCAAAATTAAGAATCTCTTTCAAAGCGTCTTGGCGGGAGATAAAGGGGCTTCGCCACTTGAAATATCCAAGCGCGAGAGACTTGGAATAAGTGAGCCTTGCAATAAGTGAAAGTTCACTGTATTTGGTTGAAAATGCAATATTTTGATTTGAATTATTCGAAAAATTGAAGCCTGTTACATCTGCAAAGATGTTTTTGAATTTGCAACTACAGAATTGAATTATATTCCGGGTTTATTTTCTCGATTGAATTGTTAGCGATTTCTGTAAATCTTCTCGTTTGTGATTCTTGAAAAAATGAATTGAAACCTTTTAAAAAAGGGGGCAAATTGAGTGAAAATTATCGATTTTATGTTTTTTAGTCTTTTTTGGTAGAAAATTAATCTTTTTGATTGGAAATCACCCTTTTGTCTAAAAATACATAATTTTATTTGAAAAATCACCTTTTTGGTTAGAAATGTACTTATTTTATTGAAAATTCGTATTTTTTGTTTGAAGACATCCCTGTTCTCGTAGAAAATTCAACTATTTGATTGACAGATAACTTTTTTTGTCAAAAATCCAATACTGGTTGAAAATTCAACTGTTTTGTAAAAATTGGTCTTTTTGGCTTAAAAGCTCAACAATTTGGTTGAAAAATAACCTATTTTGTGGAAAAATCGTCTTTTCTAATTAATTCTGTTTTTTATATTAAATAAAAATGTTGTTTGGTTATTCTATCAACTATTACATTTTTCGTTAACAATCATCTTTTTTAATCAGAAAATTCAACTATTTTGTTAAAAGTTGAACTACCTTCTTAAATATACATTTTTTTTTTGAAGATTCATAATTTTAGTAGAAACATTGTCCTTTTAGGTAAAAGATCTTTGTTTTTGGTTAGTTTTTTGCCACATTATTGTTACTTTTCGGTTACTTTTTTGAGAGAAATATAGTTACTATTTTATTGTTTTTTTTTAAGCTTGAGCAGTTCCGAGCCCTGAAATCCTAGAAACTGCAAAAATATATTTATTATTATTATTATATTATTTTGCAGTTAATTGTTTATAATTCCGTAATTAACAAATTGTTTGAATTAAGAGCAAATTTAAGAGAGAAAAGTTTTTCTTTGTGTCTGATTCCAGCAACACGAATAAAAATATCACATTTGTGAAATCTAGAATTTCGTTGATGACAATTGTTATTAACAAAAGAACGATGTTTTCAGAGTGATAACATAGAGAAAGATTATGAGGAAGCTACCAAATAAATATCTTTGAAAAGTCCTGTAAAATTGCAGCTGGAACGGACCAAAGATTATTTTGCAATCAATTGTTTATAAGACCATAGTTAACAAATTATTTGTATTAAAAGAGACAAAGATTTTCTTTTATATTTAATTTTAAAAACACGTTTGAAGACGAAAAATATGTCAAATATCCGTATTTGTTTATAAAAATTGTTACCAACAAAAAAACGTTTGAGATTTTTGAAAAGTAACAAAAGTATTTGTAATCAAGGTAATTGTCCCAAGATTTTTTACAAAAGTTATAGCATCCACCTTGTAAAATGTACACGAAGTCTTTTATTAAGAAGTTAAAAAAATTTCACATGTAGTTGTTCAAAAAGGGCCATTTTTAATACTTATATATTTGCTAAGTTAAAATTTTGTCTTCAAATTTAAATTAAAAATTTTTTTAAATGTTTTAATTTTCTTTTTCCTTGTGGAGCAAATGTCCTGAAAAATGATTTAAATTTTTTTCGAAAATTGTCGGTCCAATAGTTGCCAGGATTTGCAGCCGCAAATATGTCAATTTTAGTGCAAACTCAATTGTTTATAACGCTCTAACTTGAAAACGGGTCGTTGCATCAAAAATTTGTCAAGGCATAAAAGTTTTGTTTTTCCATGAACTTTCCGAAAATAATTTTAGAAAATTTTTATCTTGAAACATAATTAAATTTATTATATTTTTCGTAGTTAATGTTATGATTGGATTGAGGATCCAGAAATAAGAAATGCTTTTTTTTACAAGTCAAACAGAAGTTTTGACCGAGGAGGGGGTCCTCATCAGTGTTTTATTCTGGGAAAATTGCTTCAAAAAATTATTTAAAAAATTGTTGCACTAGATTTCGAAAAAGTAATTTTGATATTCATAATTTGGGAATTCAAGCGGAAAATTTATTTCATTTGTTTTAAAACGTATTTCTCTAACTTAAAATTAAACTATTCTATTTTTTGTTAAAAATTTATCTTTTTTTGGTTTAAGTTTATCTATTTTGTTGAAAATTTGTCTTTTTTGGTAGAAACTTAATCTTCTGGGTTAAAAATTCAACTATTTGTATAGAAATTGATTTTTTTTTTATTGCAGATGTATCATTGTAGTTGAAAGTTCATTTATTTGGTTACAAATTTAATTAAAAATTCGTTTATAAACATTTGACTTTTTTACTCGAAAATTTAATTACTTTAGTAGAAAGTGCATATTTTCGTATTCTAAATTCAATTTTTTCCCGAAATTCGTCTTTATGACTTGAAAACTCAATATTTTGGATGAGGTTTTTTTTTCTTTATTGATTAAAAAATCTTTTTTGGCTGAAAATTCTTATTTGTTGGTTTAATTTACCATTTTTTAAATTGAAAATTAAAATATTTTTTAGTGGAAATATCCACTATTACATTTAATGTAATTGTCTAGAAAAATTATGTTAAAGATTGTTGCACCAGATTTCGAAATAGTAATTTTTATATTCATAATCAGGGCATTTATGCGGACTTTTTAAGCCAAAGTTACTGCGTCGCACTTTAAGCGCATACAGAAATGTTACCGGCTACTGGATTAAACATTCTGGATATTTATTCTAAAACTTATTTTTTTTTTATAAATATTTAATCGTTTTGGTTGAAAATTCATTTCATTTGCTTTAAAACGTATTTCTCTAACTTAAATATATTCTATTTTTTGTTGAAAATTGATCTTTTTTAGGTAAAAGTAATTAATTAAAAAATTAATTAATTAATTATTTTGTTGAAAATTGTCTTTTTCGGTGGAAACTTCATCTTCTGGGTTAAAAATTCAACTATTCGACTAGAAATTTATTTTTTTGATTGCAGTTGTTTCATTGTAGTTAAAAATTCATTTCTTAGGTTACAAATTTAATTAAAAATGCGTTGATAAAAATTTGACTTTTTTAGTTGAAAATTCAATTATTTTGGTAGAAAGTGCATATTTTCGTATTTTAAATTCAATTTTTTCCCGAAATGCGTCATTATTACTTGAAAACTAAACATTTTGGATGAGGTTTTTTATCTTTATTGATTGAAAAATCTTTCTGGGCTCAAAATTCGTATTTTTTGGTTTAATTTACCATTTTTAAATTAAAAATTAAAATATGTTTTAGTGGAAATATCCACTATTACATTTAATTCAATAATCTAGAAAAATTATTTAAAAAATGGTTGCACCAGATTTCGAAAAAGTAACTTTGATATTCACAATCAGGGGTTTTATGTGGACTTTTTAAGATATAAGAACTTTTTATAGATATTTAATCTTTTTGGTTGAAAATTCACTTCATTTATTTTAAAACGTATTTCTCTAACTTAAAATTAAACTATTCTATTTTTTGTTGGAAATTTATCTTTTTTAGGTAAAAATGTATCTATTTTATTGAAAATTGTCTTTTTTGGTAGAAACTTCATCTTCTGGGTTAAAAATTCAACTATTTAGCTAGAAATTTATTTTTTTGATTGCATTTGTATCATTGTAGTTTGAAGTTAATTTCTCTGGTTAAAAATTTAATTAAAAATTTGACTTTTTTAGTCGGAAATTCAATGATTTTGGTAGAAAGTGCATATTTTCGTATTCTCAATTCAATTTTTTCCCGAAATTTGTCTTTATGATTGTAAAACTCAACATTTTGGATGAGTTTTTTTTTCTTTATTGATTGAAAAATCTTTCTTGGTTGAAAATTCGTATTTTTGGTTTAATTTACCATTTTTTTAATTAATAAAAAAATTTAATGTAATTAAAAAAAAAATAGTTAAAAAATGGTTGCACCAGTTTTCGAAAAAGTAACTTTGATATTCATAATCAGGGGATTGATGTGGACATTTGAAGCCAAAATTACTGCGTCGCACTTTAAGCGCATACAGAGGTGTTACCGTCTACTGAATTAAACATCTGGATATTTATTCTACAACTTCTTTTTTTTTTATAGATATTCAATCTTTTTGGTTGAGAATTCATTCCATTTGTTTTAAAAAACGTATTTCTCTAACTTAAAATTAAACTATTCTATTTTTTGGTGAAAATTTATCTTTTTTAGGTAAAAATGTAAAATGTAAAAAAAATGTAAAAATTTTATTGAAAATTGTCTTCTTTGGTAGAAACTTCATCTTCTGGGTTAAAAATTCAACTATTTGGCTAAATTATTTTTTTATTGAATATGTATCATAGTAATAAAAAAGATCATTTCTTTGGTTTAATTTACCATTTTTTCAATTAATAAAAAAATTTAATGTAATTGCTTAAAAAAAAAATATTTAAAAATTGTTGCATCAGCTTTCGAAAAAGTAACTTTGATATTCATAATCAGGGGATTTATGTGGACTTTTTAAGCAAAAGTTACTGCGTCGCACTTTAAGCGCATACAGAAATGTTACCGGCTACTGGATTAAACATTCTGGATATTTATTCTAAAACTTCTTTCGTCTTACAGAGGAGAAACCATTCACCTGTGAATGGTGCAAAACGGACTTCAGACGAAAGGACAACTTGAATCGACACATAAGACACCATCATTCTGAAGAAAGCAAACTCGCCGAAAAAAATGCAACTGCCTCGAAGTCAGGAACTCAAGAAAACGAACCTTCTAAACCAAAAAAGGTTTTTACGAAGAAACCAAAGAAAATTCCGAAAACACCCTCTTCGTCTGCAGTCGCTAAGTGTGCAAGTAAAAGTTCTGTGGTTTATGCAAGTTCCCAAAATCAAATCAATTCTAGGCTGGATTCCATGGGAAATATCACTCCAGTCATCAGAGCTACATGCGAACTCAGCAACGCTGTTCCTGTGATCAATGGGCCAATAAGTATCAAGAAATTCGTCGAAAGTACAGAATCACATAAAAAGACTTTCACTTACATAAAACCGATACCGATAGCGGAAGCAGTTGTGATAAACCGAAGAATCGAGGAGAAATTATATTCTCAGAATGCGTCTAATAACTATTTTTTTCGTAATTATTCTAGTCGCGATCTACCCAGTAGAGCTAGTATTTCTAACAATTCTGATAGCAGAAACTTAGGTACATTTTTTGATAGAGGGAATTTTAATCTAGAACAAAAAGCGAGTTTTTCGCATGTTAATAAAAATGCTGAGACTGATTGTCATTCAAAAAATGTGATTTCTTGTAATGAAAAACGCTCAGAATCTAAGATTGAAAATGAGTCGAATTGTGTTTCGACGATAAAGAAGCATGTTTTTTCTCCGGTGAAACAAATTGAGGTGGGCACTTGTGATACTGAGAAAAGTGCCGAAGGAGATTTAGAAAAAACGAGCAGCACATACTGGAGACGCAGAACTGCGGAAACCCTGAAGCCTAATTCGAAGCAGGGATAAAACACTTATTTTTAAGTTTTTAGTCCAGGACTAATATTTAAAATTACTTTTGTACTTTTGAATAATTTTAAAACGTTAAAAACTGTTGCGAAATTCCAAAGAACTTTTCGATTTTAAATCGTTGTATTTGTTTGAAATTAATTAATTTTTTAAAAATATATTTTTTTTGTAAATATAGAGTTAAGATAAAAGCATGCATTTAATGTATCTATTGTTAATAAAGTACTTAGTATTCAACCAGGGTGTCTAGCGTTTCTTCAAACAAAAATTCCAGGACTTTTCCAGGTTTTCCAGGACAGAAATATACATTTTTCCAGGTACTTTTTACAGTAACAAAATAATACTTTCCACGAAACATAGTAGAAATTGTAGGTCTAGTGGAATTGGAAAAGTGTCATATGCGAAATTTCTCTTACGCCCATAAAATTTGATTTTCTAGAACAAAGTTTTTTTTTGGCATTGTTTATTCTATCACGGTGAAACACCACGACGCTGCGATAGAGAATATTCAAAGTTTCTCTTTTTTCAGCTTTAAAAAAAATTTAATGAAACTTTTGAAATTCAATATTTTTTTGCTGTTCATCATTTAGCTAATTTAGGTTTATTTGCAATGAAATAATGAAATTGTCAACAAATAAGTCGATTTTTTAAACAATTGTTGTGCTTTAACCTACAAAGATGAATTTTCCACTAAATAATCGAATTTTAGACAGAAAAGGTTAAACTTCAACTAAAAACAGTTGCATTTCCAACGAAATAATTGAATTTTTGGGAAGACAGTTTAATTCTTAATAAAAACGGTGAATTTTAAATCCTAAAGGACGAATTTTCTGTCGAAATAGGCGAATTTTCAACAAAACAGTTGAATTTGCAACCAAAAATAGTTGAATTTTCAACACGAAAATTGGAATGTTCGACAAAAAGACGAATTCTCAACGAAAAATTAAATAGTTGGTATTTCAACAACAACAAAAACGAAATTTCAATAAAATAGTTAAATTTTCAACCAAACAGTTGAATTAAAAAAAAATCAACAAAATATTTAAATTTTTAACCAAATAATTTAACTTTCAATCTACAAAGATGAATTCTTAATCAAAACGACAAATTTTCAACAACAAAAATTAATTTTCTGCTATAAAAAGATAAATTTTCAATGAAATAAACCAATTTGCAAACAAATAATAAAATCGATTTTCAACCGAATAGTTGAATTTTCTACTAAAGACGATAAATTTCCATTCATAAATGGACTAGTTAAATTTTCAGTTAAAAAAATTAATTTTCGCAGAAGAAAAAGCATTTTCAACAAAATAGTTCAGTCTTCAACCAATATAATAGATTTGAAAAAAAGTAGTTTAATTTTCAATCAAGTAGTTGAATTTTCAATTAAGAAGATTTTTAATTTCTACCAAAAAAGATAAATTTACTGAAAAAATATGAATTTTCAACCAAAACTGAAATAGTTAAATTTTCAACAAATAAAATGAGTTTTTAACAAAGTATTTCTACGTTCAACCAAAAGGTTGATTTTTAAACCACAAAAGGTTAATTTTTAATGAAAAAATTTAATAGTTGAATTTTCGTTTTTTCAACAAAATAGTTCACTTTTCAGCCAATAAGATGATTTTTTATGAATTTTTTTTTAGATTTCAACCAAGTAATTGAGTTTCTAATGAAGAGAATAAATTCTCTAATAAAAAAAGAGATGAATTTACAACAACAAAAAAACAAATTTTCAATAAAATGGTTAACTTTTTAACCTTTAACCGAATAGTTAACTTTCAAGCTAGAAAGATGAATTCTTAACCAAAACGATGAATTTTAAACAAAATACACCAATTTACAGCCCAATAATTTAATTTTTAACTAAAAATGATTAATTTTCAGTAAAACAAATTTGAACCAAAGAGAAGAATTTTCAACTAAAATGATGAATCTGCCATTCTGCAACCAAAGAATGAATGCTTAATAAAGTAGGTCAACTTTTAACAAATAAATAAAAACAAATTTTCTACAGAACAGATGAATTTTCACTCCGAAATTATTAATTTTCTACCAAAGAGACGAATTTTCTAATCAAAAAGACGAATTTTCAACAAATAAAGATTTTTCAGCCAAGACAGGAAAAAATATCAAAGAAATTGTTCAACATTTAAGCCAAAAGACAGAATTTTCAACCAGAAAATATTAATTTTCAACAAAAAAGTTAATTTTTAACCACAAAATCGCAGTTTTAATCAAAAGAGAGAAAATTTCCACCGACAGGATTAGTTTTCTACCAATAAAGACCAATTTTTGACTTAAAAAAAGATTAAATTTCACAACAAAAATGGAAAAGTTACATTTATATGTTAAAAAATTAATTTTTAATGAAAAAAATAATTTTCAGCAAAATATTTAAATTTTCAATCAAAGAGATGAATTTTCTACCAAAAAATATGAATTCTTAACGTATAATGTAATAGTAGATGTTTCAAATAAAAAGTATGACTTTTTAATAAAAATTGTTGAATTTGCAAGCAAATAATAACATTCTTCACTACAATTACAGTCGTCAGGATAAAGCAACTGTAAGAAAAAAATTAAAAATACAAGGCAAATAAATTATTAACTGAAATAATTACTAGTCCCAAACTTCATTTTTAAAATTCTCTAACTTTGCCCCGACCAATTTTTTGTTTGCTCTAACCATTAATATTTAAATGCCATTTCGATTGTAGTTTCGTGATTTTCACCGTGATAAAATAAACAGTCTCTTGTTAAAAAGGTAATCTTTTTTCGGTCATCAGAGAAAAAGTTTAAAGAACTTTTGTTCTTTATGTTTAAAGAACTTTTTTCTTTAAAAGAGCAAAAATTCCAGAACCATGAGCAAAATTCATGGACTCTTCCAGGTTTTCAAGGATTTCCAGGACACTAGACACCCTGATTCAACATATTTCGTAGGCGTCTCACCGATTCATATTACTTACAGAAGTTTCCTTATCATAGCGAGAAAATTCGATATGAATGACACCATTTTTTTCACTTAAAATTCTTTAAAATTGGCAGATTTTTTTTCATTGGCAAAATATGACGCCGCATGTGTAATAAATCTGACTTTGTACATTTTTTTTTAACAATAAAAAAACAAAAAATACATTTTCAAGGTATTGCCGGATAATCTATTCATCAAAGTGGAATTAAATTCGAGTATTTAAATTTGATTCGAATTTTCCATAAGGCTCTATTTATCGCGTTTTCATGACACATTTGTCACATAAATGTATTAAATTATTGTGTTTTTATATTCCAATTTTATTTTTATTTGTTGAAAAATGTAACATTTATGTTAATGATGAAGTTTAGCACAAACGGTTAATTTTTGTTAGCTCTTTCCAGAATGTGACCTTTAGAAAAAAAACGGAAAAATCTGAAATTTAAAGGGTATTCTTCTTGCTCGGATCATCCGGCAAATTTGACTTTGGTCCTAGGATTTTTCTTCTAAGAATATTTATTTGATTACATTTTCGAAAATTGTGAAAAGCGACTGAAAACCCCTCGGAAAACCTTTTTTTTGGTTCAAAATTCAACTTAGGTTGATGAGTCATCATTTTAGTTGAAAATTATTTTCTTTTAACAAAATTTAACTATTTTGTTAAAAGAAAATTCTAATTATTCAACTGTAAATTTAACTATTCCAGCTTTAGTTGAACATTTATCTTTTTCAGTTTCAAATTCAAATAAAACTATTTTGTTAAAAATTTCTCGATTTTATTGAAAATTTGTCTGTTTTAGTAGAAAATTAAGCTTTACGTGACTAAATTCACCTTTTTGGTTGAAGATTCACGTATTTTGTCAAAAATTAATCTTTTTTGGTTTAAAAATTACTTTTGTATTGAAGATTAATTTTTGAAACTGAAAATTTAAAGATTTCATGTTTGGTTGAACATCAATTAGCTTCAGTCGAAAATTCAACTATTTGAAAATTTCTGTATTTTGTTCAAACTTTGTCTTTTGAGGTAGCATATTAATTTTTTTGGTGACTTTCAACTTTTAGGTAGAAAAATCAACTATTAGTTTGAAAATTCCATTACAATAAAATATATCGTTGAAAATTAATGTATTTTGTTAAAAATTATCCTTTTTTGTTAGAAAAGTATACTTTTTGGTTGAAAACTATTTTTTTAAATTAAAAATTAACTTTTTTAATAAAAAATGTAACTAATGTTGTCGTAAATTTTATTTTTTACAGCCATTTAATATTTTTGGAAGAAAATTTATTTGTTTTGTTGAAAATTGATTTTATTTGCTTAAAAACTGATTTTTTGAACTAAAAATTAAGATATTCAATTTGTTTTTTGAAAATTGATCTTTTTTTAGTTAAAAATTCATCCGTTTTGTTAAAATTTTCTCTTTTTTGTTAGAAAAATAACCTTTTGGTTGAAAATTAGTTTTCTGATTGAAAACCAATTTTTCCAACTAAAAATGATCATTGATCAAAATGACATTTTTCGTCAATTTTTTTATAGATATTTAATCTTTTTGGTTTAAGATTTATTTCATTTGTTTGAAAACTTATTTCTCTAACTTAAAAATTAAACTATTTTGACTATTAAACTATTTTTTACAGGAAATTCATATTTTTAGTTAAAAATTTATCTATTTTGTTGGAAAGTTGTATTTTTTTATAGGAAATTCATCTTCTGGGTTAAAAATTCAACTATTTAGGTAGAATTTTTTTTTAAATTGCAGATGCATGATTGAAGTTAAAAGTTCATTTCTTTGGTTACAAATTGAATTAAAAATTCGACTTTTTTAGTCGAAAATTCAATTACTTTGGTAGGAAGTGCATATTTTTGTCTTCTAAATAAATTTTTTCCAAAAATTCGTCTTTATGACTTGAAAACTCAACATTTTGGATGAGGTTTTTTTTCTTTGTTGAAAATTCGTATTTTTTTAAATTTAATTTACCATTTTTTTAAATTGAAAATTAAAATATTTTTTAGAGGAAATATCCACTGTTACATTGTTTATTTTCAGGAATTCTATACAGTATCTTAATTTGTTGCCAGTTCTATTATGTGCACAGATTTGACATTATTTGGCACTGCCCTTTAACTGAAACTCAATTTTTAATTACGTGGGTGAATTTTTTTTTCAAATTACCCAAACGGCATTGAGAAAAAGCGACAACAATGCCTTCAAGATTTTCGTAACACGCCTATTTTTTTTAGAGTAAGTTAATTTAAAAGAGATCTAATTTGTGATTAATAAACCTTTTTTTTAAATCTGATTCAATATTGAAAAGAGTCACATTTTCAAGCATAAATCACTTATAACAATCAAAGAAATTTTGCCGCAGGTCAGAGAAAACCTGAAAAACCGGGATTTTCAAGAGCTTTAAAAAGTTTCAAAGGACTTGAAATATTTTAAGGAATTTTGTCTTGATTTCAAAGAATTTTTGAAGGTATTTTGAAAGACTTGAAGGAATTTTGAATAAATTTCAATAATTTCCAGCTATTCCAAAGAATTTTGAAGTATTTTTTAAATTTCCCATGTATTTTCAAGAGCTTCAAAAAGTTTGAGGATTTCAATTATTTCAGGTAATTTTATAAAATTTCACGGGATTTTTAAATATTTTAATGGATTTATTTTCAATAATGAAGGGATTTCATGATTCTAAAGATTTTCAAATATTTTAAGATTTTAGGATATTTAGAAATATTACAAAGAATTTTCAATTGATTTTAATAATTTGAAGGGAGTCTAAAGATATTTGTAATATATTTCAAGTATTTGAAGTGATTCCTAAGGATTCAGAGATTTTAGAATATTTTTAAAAATTTTTAAAAGATTTCAATAAATTTAAGGGATATTTTAAAAGTATTTGAAATCTTTTAGGGAATTTAAAAATATTCTAAGGCATTTTCAAAAGATTAACAATTTTTTACAGACAAACGATTTTAAAACCACTCAAGGTTATTGATTTGTTTTCCAGTATTATGGGAAACATCGTTAAATTTAATGTAATTCCACGGAATTTTATAATATTTTAATGGATTTCAGAGAATTTATTTACAAGAATTAAGGAATTTCGTAGGCTTTCCAAAATTTTCAAGGTGTTACCAGGTATTCCAAAGGATTTGAGGGTATTTTTAAATTTTCCTAGGAATTTTCAAAAGCTTTAAAAGTTTTTAGTTCAAGAGTAGAAAGCCTTCAAAAAGATTGAAAGTAGTTCTTCATAAGTTTCTAAGAGCCCTTAATAATTTGAAGGTATTCCGAAGAATTTTTAAGGGTATTTAAACATTCCAAGGTAGTTTCAAACGATTTGAAACATTTTAGGTTATTTTTAATAGAAATAGAGGAAATAGGGAAAAATAAACATTTATTGTTACATGTAGAAAAGAAACAATCTTTTTATAAAAAATATTATACATACTTTTAAATAATGTTAAATGATTCCTACCATTGCGGCAATAATTTTTTCTTTTAAATTGAATATTGAAGTGTCTTACAAAAAAATAGAGGAAATTAATTTTCGCGCTTTTGGAAACAAGAAAAGGATTTGAAGAACTTTTTTAAAACTTATTTGATTCTTTATTAATAAACTGCCTAGTAAATAGTGCCAATGCGCGAAAAATGTTGTTACTGGCCTATTGTTTACATAACTTGTTAATAGCAATTAAAATGGTTGTTTTCCAATAAATAATTCCACCAAGGTAACATCATTAAGTTATTCGTAGGATGTTTTTGTAGATTTTTTGAAATATACGATTAGGACACAATTGTTTATATAATTTGCTAATAACAATCAAAAAGCAAAAATTTATTTGCATTATATTTGTGTCCGAAGACAGAGTACTATTTATTTCGGGCGCACTTTGCTTGTTTCACCAACGGAAAAAGTAAATGATATTCTTCCTGCATTGCTTATAAACAAAACATTTTACACAAAATGAAAATAGAAGCCTTAAGATATTTAAAATGCCATTGAAGTATTGAAATCTATTAAAAATGCCATACGTTGTTATTATTATTTAAAGAATAGTGACCTAAAAGTAATATTTTATTTAAAAAGTCACAATGATCACCAAGGTTTCTCTGACCCCGCGGCCACCCTTATTCCTAATTTAATGAAGGGAAATAAATAACAAGATTTATTCTGTAAAAATATGTTTATTAATATCCGTAGAAAGTTAGAAACTTAACTTCTAATGTATAATACAATAATAACTTGCATGTAATCAACTTCACAAGAGTAGAAACAGAATTCAAATTTGAATAAAAACCCGCAAAACAACTTTCAGAATTCTGAATCAACTGATGCGAATAGAACTTACCTCCAGCGGTGGCTGGCTTTTCGGAGGCAGACACACGATTCGCTCTCCAAGTTTCGGCCCAAACGGGAAACCAGAAATTAATGAAAACGAAAGACATCAATTAATACAAGAAACGCAAAATAAACATTACATTTACTGTGATATTTACGCGTAATTTTGTAAATGTGAGCACAAACCGATAATCAACAAGAAAATTTTATCACATAAAAGCGATACAAATTTCTAAAGCAGAGACACTTAAATATTGTTCAAAGATATTACCAATTTTTTCAAGTCTTTAAGTAAATCATTTATATTCAATAAGTTTTTGTTTATAAAATTATGATGACTCATGTGTTATCCTGCCACTATTATTAATCCTACCGAAATTAAAAAATCGAATCTACTATTAATAGCATCTTAATAAAATGTGTTTGAATTTCCTACTCTCAAAGTTTGCTTTTCCCTTTTCTTTAATGCAGTTAGAAATTTTATTTTTCTCTACTCAAAGTCACCTCACTAAGGTCAATGAACGTAATGTAAAAATAAAGCTAATTTTTTCGAATTTGTGATTCAGTGAAGAACTGGCCCTAAATCAAAAAAACAATACTAAACTTCATGCACACTTAATATTGGGACCAGAAGTCTTGATAGTACTTGTGACAAAAATAGAGATGACCCTCCTAATTACGTTTAGTATATTTGATTGAAAGAGAAAAGTTGTTTCAAAAAACACTGATCTGTAGAGAGCGGATCAGAGCTGTGAAGTTAACTGTCTGAAGACCATCATTGTTCTTGACAATTTCGAATTGAAAGAGTTTGAAATTCAGGAAAAATGTGTGAAATGGTTTTGAATTGATAAGGTTCCAATCCAAAATATTTTAGACGGTTAACATTTTGAAAAAAGTTAATATTTCGAATGGAATGAAAAGGAATTTAACTTGTATCATTTCTGAATTACAGCGTTCGAAGTTGGATGATTTTGAAGTTAAAAAATTGAAATAGAAGCTTTCAAAATTCAAACAAAATTGTTTTAATTGAGACAATTTTATTAGGAAGGAGTTGAAATGGAAATTCAATATTTCAAAGTAAAGAAGCTTCTAAAGTTACAGAAATGTCTGGTTTCTTAAATTGTTCGAAATCTGATGAAAAATGAAGACAATAATTTCTCAAATTCAAGCCTTAAAAATGAGCAGATTTTAGAACCAGTAGTTTAAATTTTGGGATTAAGATTGAAATTTCGAAAAGTATAAGTTTTCATATCACATTATTGCGACTAAATTTTGTCTTAGTTACAGATGAAGTTGGGACTTGTTTCGGTTCCTATAGCATACATTTTTTACTTTCCATTCAAAACCACTTTTTATGTCGAAGGTTTTTTTTGTTTTGAACAACTCAACCTTGAAGGTTTAGATTCAAACTTTTTCCATTTTGAAGGGTGAAAATAAAGGTGAATTAATTTTTTTTATTTTAGAAAAAGTTTGTCCAATCAATTTTTATGTTAAATCAAAAAATGTCTTAATTTAATGTGTAGAATTTCAGAAGCTTTTTCAGAAGATTTTAATTTGAAATAACAATATGGTCATTCCTCTACCAGAAGCTTTCTAAATTCGAAAACTTCAAATTTCTTTAGAGTAAAGTTGAAATTGTCTGATTTCTTATTTAAAGCGTTCAGAATATTCAACAATTTTATTTTGAATTCAAGAATCTCGAAATTGGATGGTTTCAGAATAAACTTTCAAAACTGGAATATTTTCTGATGAGAACTTTAAAAAATACATCATTTAAGAGACAATTTTTACTTCTTCCTAAAAAATGTCAAAATTTTCGAAGTTTGAAAGATTCAGTTTACATTTTTTTTCAATTTTAAACGCTTTTATTATAAATTATACAATTTCAATTTCTTATCATGCCATTCGAGATATTGTACTTCTTCAAAATTTTACCTACCAAAAATATTTTGAATTATAACGTTCTCATTCAAAATCACTTCATACAATTTGCTTAAATTTTAAACGCTGTCAATTCGATTTTAGTGTCACTTGATAGTTAACTTCACAGTAGCTTTACTCCGTTTTCTACTTATCTGTTTCGATTAAACATACGAAACAAATCGAATGTCTTAGTATAGCCATATTTATTTTCCATCTTGAACTTCCCCAAGATTTCAGATTCCAATTAATTCAACAACTTACATTCTCGTACGTCTAAAAAGAGAATCTCATCCTACCTGATTGGACTAAACTAGAATCCTACCCAGGTCTAGTTTGTTGAAGCTGCTACCTGCCTGTTTTTAGTTTCTTCTGGCTTATAATCCTCCTTACTCTCAATAATAAATAAATAACGTAGTAAAAATTATAAACCTGTACTAAAAAGGCTGCCTCAAAAATGCATTGCCACCTCCTGAACCTCTTTCCAAAAATAAAAACACTTGAAAATAAAGAAAACAAAAGTTGCCAAAAAAATCCCTCAAGAATCTTTTCAAAACTGCAAAAAATTGAGTGACAAAAGGAACTACTATAAAAAAATAAATTTACTCAATTTTTACAGATTTATTCAATTGCGTTGCTTACAAACTACAGATAAAAAAAATTACATTTTTTTCACACTTTCAAAATACTTTTACCATTTTTTGTGTAGTTTTTTTTTCTAAGTTGTGGCAACCTCAACTTATACTCGATGGCTTTGACTCGTGGCCATAGAAAGAATGAATAAATTGATCGATTTTATAACAAATGAGCCCAGCAAGTCTATATTTTAAATTGAAAGACAAATTTGATGGAAGAGGGATAGATTCTAAAAGTTCACAAGATTATGATACGATTCTAAAAAATGTCCCTCGCAACCAGCGAAAATCTAAAATTCTAAACCTTTCAGTTTAAGACGCTATACTTGCCTAAATGATCCCTTCTCTACGAATCTATGGCTCCTTGCACCTGAATCTTAACCTACAGATTCAATAAAAATTGCTTCAATTGAAAAGTGACGTGGAAAAGGTTATGGTCAGTTTTATTCGCTAACTCTTAATGTATTACAACTTAAAATAATTCGGTTAACCTAGATGACCTACAAAATGGTCTCGAAACGCTCGTCTGTCTATGAGATATCTTTTTCATTTCCTCACTGTCTTCCTGGTACTCCTCCTTTCTTAATTCTTTGGTCAACATAAGAATCGCCTCCAACGCGCATCAAGAATTTGTATCATCCTTGCATTAAAACCTAGATTCTTACATGGACCGGGTATTCAAAGTCTGCTCTACATGCCTAACAGAATCTTTGAAATTGCATTTTTTGTATATTGAAACTGAAATCGGCACGATTCATGACTGTATCTAGTTAATTAAAAATCCTCTGACCGTAGACTCAAAACAAACAGTCACTTTGCAAGAGCGAAAGGAAAGATATCAAATGTGATATATATTCAGTCAGAATACAGATGATGGCGATTAATGTAACGCGACAATCCTATCAATCACTGTTTGTCATTTCTATGAAATAATATAAATACACGTGTCATAAGAGGGTGCGAGCATAGTCTATAAAACTGTGGTACAACTCTTTCATCATTTTTCACAATGTTGGGACGACCGTGTACTGATGCTAGGTGCCAAATGTTTAACAGGCATAAACCTCCCTCACAGCAATCTAACAGGTGACGCTTCTCTGTCCTGAATCCTGATTGTCCTGCCTGGTCTTGTTTGTGTCTAGCCTTTTAGCCCTGCCTGCTCCAAACTAAACAGTACAGAAGTACTGACGACTAGAAGACAAGTAGGGGTCACCTGAGGTTCAAAAGTCACAAATAGTTAGTGAAAAGTTACTTTGCTACACCCAAATACTGTAAAAGGTCTATAAGCTTTGTACTAAAATCCAACTGATACATATAGCTTTCTAGCTCTTGTCCAAACTACCTAAATTAACGCTTACTCTCCGCTAATTATAGACGCACGTTCAGGGTTGGAAACAAATCATGACTTTTCTAAATATATTTACACTACGAAAACCTAAGTTTATGGTCCCAACAACAATCACAGAAAGGGGATTGCTACAATTCCTGGGCCTGGATTCAATCCTAATGTGAAAGAATCTTTAAAAAAACGTTCTTAGATTCAAGTCACGCCAACCCTGTCTAGATCTATTTCAATTATATAATTTCGCATTAAAAAATGGACGTACGTTTTACAGCCTTTTTTAATTTAACTAAGTCTAATCAATATTACGAGGAATAAACTTGTCATCCTAGTGTTGGCATTGAACCTGGCTAGAAAAACTACCTGGAAGAATTCGCATGTACATAGATAACTTTGTAATTGCCTCTATCATGTTTCTTGTTTATATTTTTTTTAAAGTGCAAAATGAGTCATCGGAAAATTTCCTGCGTCAAAGCTCATAAAGGAAGCAGTTCTACCTTTATGTAACGGGGAATTTTTCTAGAGAAAGAAAAGAAACTTATGCTCACCGATTGAGGGAGTCCAGGGAAATTTAGTATCTTCTTCCACCACCGCCACCCATGTTGCCTCCTCCAGCGGAATTTCCGTATCCACCACCTCCTTGGTTTCCACCGTAGCTGCTGCCGCCACCACCACCACCGCCACCACTATTGCCGCCCATTGGTCCTGCTGAAGAAACAGAAACAAAGATTGTTTTACAAAATTTACTAAAGTCAAACAAAAGAGACAAGCCGAAGGAATAGCTTCTAAATGGTTGGTGAGATTTAATATTAGGGTGGCCGTTCTGATTAAAGAACAAAATTCCTGTTCATTTCCCGGGGCACGCCAATTTCCAGCAGTCAATGAAATTGAAAAATTCGAACTCTTGAAGCTAAAATTTGTCTAATTTTTAGCACTCAAATTAAAGTTTAAAACTTATTGTATTCGAATGCTCAATAATTTACATGTGTAAAATAGAAGATTTAAACACTTCAATCGAACAATTGTAAATTAAATGCGATTAAATTTCAAACTTTACAATTTTAATCTTTTACAAATTGAATAGTTCAAAGATTCAGTTCAAAAAATAGATATCTACGCTATCGTTTTCAATGTTTCTAAATTAATTTATTTCAAACTGAACACTTTTTAAATTAGAAGTTGAATTATACTTATTTTAAGTTTAAATTGTTATGTATACATAAAAACTTGTTCTTTGTTTAAGAACATTTTTCAAATATTCGCTCATATATATTTTTTAGATAAATCAAAAATTTTCCCAGGACTTTCAAGACATTTTTTCACATTTTAAATTCAGTTTGCAAATTTTTCAAAACTGTTAAGGATCTTTCAAACTGATTCCAACTTTTCCTTTTAAAAATCCTTAAAAATTGTCTTACAAGTACTTTTGAAATAATAGCTTAAAATTAATTTTTCAAAATCAAACATCATTTTCCTAGGAATTTCAAGGAAATGTCATTCTTCTGAAACCTTTCATATTTGCTATCATTTTTCAATGCTCGAAATTCAAGACTGAATTAATAAATTCATAAATTTTCAAAATTATATCATTTAAGCAATTTTACATAGGAAACATTAAATAGTGGATGACTGCAATTTACCGTTTGAACTAAACGCTTCTTAAATTAAAGCTAAATTATATTTATTTAAAGCTTTAATAGTTATACATCAAAACTTGTTTTTGTTTTAAAAAATTATCTTAAATATTTTTGTGCAGAATAAAAAACCATTTTAAGTTTTCCCAGGAATTTCAAGAATTTTTGTTAGTATCTTAAAACCTTTCTAAATCCTTAAAAATCGACATTTTGTTTTAAATTATTTTGAAATTACTTGAAAACTTCCAAACATCTCGAAACGAAAAATTAAAATTACTTTTATTAAAAATGAAACTAAATATCGTAAGTGAACAACTAAACTCAACGACAAAAAAAATCGAACCACCCTGTAACATGACGATGAGATCTTATATGATCAAAAAGTCAACAAAAATTAGTACCATTGGGTGCACGTCTTCCGCCCAATAAAGACAAAATATCAATACCATAGGGTGCTTGTCTTCCGCCGGAGTTGTAGTTGTTTCGGACTGGACCACCTCCATAGCCTTGTTGGTAACCTCCACCGAAGTTGTCGTTACTCCAGTTTCCACCACTGTTGTAGCCACCCTGGCCTCCTTGTCCACCCCATCCGCTACCTGCAAGTATAAAAATGGTTCTCATTAATAAACCATTCGACTTATACGATTATTTCGTTTCGTTTATTACTTTACTGGCATATCATAGAATTAACTAATAATATAAGTGATAAATTACTATAATAAAAAGATATGACGAAGAAACGAAACCAAATTAAGAACATTATAAACAATTTTTTTGATATCTCACCTTGGCCTTGACTCTCACCTTGATTCTGATTTTCCCAAGGACCATTACCACCTCCCCAGCCCCCCTGGCTTCCGCCGCCGCCGCCACCACCGCCTCCATACCCTCCTTGGTTTCCACCGCTGTTCCAATCGTTTCCGCCACCGCCGCCGCCTCCACGACCTCCCCAGCTACCACCACCACCACCTTGATTACCTCCACGAGGTCCTCCTCTACCACCACCACCTCCACCACCGCCGCCTCCTCGGCCGCCGCCACCACCACCACCACCACTCGTCGCGGAAGCCATCTCTGCTTTACTGAGAGCCTGTAATTCACAAATCATCAAATTAGCCAAATTACGCAAATATTCCACAATTTGCAATAATATAAAAATGAGTATCAATTACCTTCTTCACATCAACATGTTTGCCACGAATTTGGTGATTACGCTGGAGGCAGATCTTGTCAACTGGGTCATAATCGTCGAATTCAACGAAGCCGAATCCACGCTTCTTACCAGACTCCTTGTCCGTTACAATACTGACAGAGTTGATTGCCCCAAAAGTTTGGAAGTATGACCTGAGATCTTCCTCCTCATGGTCGTCCTTTAATCCGCCGACGAACAATTTCTTCACGGTGGCACCAGCTTCCGGCCTTCCAATTTCTTGTCGTGGAACGGCTCTCTTGGGTTCAACAACTCGACCATCGACGCGGTGGGGCCTATTTTGTATGAAACCAGATTTAGTTCAAGTTTGTTTTGTAACCACTTTATATTCCTCACAAATGTAAGTCGAACAAGCAGTTCAGCCGAGCTTAAGTGTTACTAACCTTGCGCTTTGAGCATCATCAACCATTTGAGCTCTGGAGTAGGTGATAAATCCAAATCCCCTTGATCTTTTCGTCTTTGGGTCCTTCATCACGACAACATCCACAATATCACCCCACTGCTCAAAATGCTTCTTGAGCGAGTCATCGGTCGTCCTATAGTCCAAACCGCCGATGAACAATTTCCGAACATGCTCCGGCTCGTTTTTATTTCCGTCCTGCAAACAGATAAGAAATAGGTGTGTTAGGGTAAAACTTTACATAGAAAATAAGGGCAAATTTGTTTGGCTCATGAGCAAAATCAATGCCAGGCCTCGGAATCATTTTAGAAATTTTAAATCGTGCCAGTACTAGCCTGAATGTTGAAAAACAGTAGCAAAATAGCGTCATATTATTACAAGATAGCCAAAAAATACCAGAGTTCTAATCTTGCAATAATTTTAGGCTATACTTCCGAAAAGGTTACCCAAGAATATCGACTTGATACTTGGACTAGGGGCTCCTTTTAGTTGAACGCACTAAAAAGATTTTTGGCACAGATCAATATGAATTAAGTTATTAATAAATTTGGCTTTTTTAAGAAATTAGTTTTTTTTTTCTTCAGAATATTAAAGAATATTGATTTTGGATGAAAATGTTGTTAACAAAAGTTGTAGACTTCGCCGAACACACATTTTTTTATGTATGCTTCTTTTTAAATCAAAATTTTTCGAAAAAATTACATTTTCAGATTTTGGTTACAAAAAAGTTTCAAAACTTGGGATATTAGTGTCAAAAAAAGTTTTACAGAATAAACTGTTAGCATTGAAAAACATTTTAAGAGTACCACAAGGATGGCTGGTTTGCTTGGGCATTGGAAAATTCATTTTTGACATTTTTTTCGAAAAATATCAATTTAGAAAAAAAGAATGGATTTAAGAAATCAAATGTGCTGCGACAAGATCTACAACTTTTTTCAACATTTTGTTCAAAACCAATCTTTTCCGTAATTTAAAAGAAAACACAATTTAAAAAAGACAAAATTATTAATAATGTAATTTTTGTTCTATTTCCGTCGAAAATTCCTATAGAGCGTTCAAATAGGGTCTAAAAGGAACCCCTAGGCCAAGTATCAAGTTAATATTCTTGGGTGAGCTTTTCGGAAGTATACCCTAATTTTAATATAGAATCTTTTAAAAATGGAGAAAAGAATTTAGACTTTATTATTCTGGACAGTCACTTAAGTGTTTCTTACAGAAGCTGTAAAAAATACAATTTTTCAACAACAAAAAATCTATTATAAACAAAAATTTGAATTTCAAAGATAAAAGGACGAATTATCCACAAACCTGTTGCATTTTCAATCCGAACATATGATTTTTTAACCAAAAAATTAAATTTCTACCAAGAAGTTAAATTTTCATAAAAAATAGTTTTTCAAACAAATAGATAAATTTATATAAAAAAATAAGAATATTTAACAAAAAAGGTAATTTCCAACAAAAAAGTAATTTTCTACAAAATTGTTGAATCCTTAACCAAACCAGATTACCTCAGAACCAAACAGTTGCATTTTCGACCCAAAATTATGAATTTTCGACCAAAAAAGACAGACTTTGAACACACTACATGAACCTTCAACTACAAAAGATCAATTTTTCAATAAAAAAAATATCAATTTTCAACCGAAAAAGAAATGGCTCCATTGTTAGTAAAAAAATTTGAACAAAAAAAAACTAATTTGCAACAAAATATTTACATGTTCAATCATAAAGGTTTAATTTTCAGCCAAGAAGGTGAATATTAAAAAATCTAAATTTTCAAAAAACTAGCTTAAACTTTAAACAAAGCATTTGAATTTTCCAGCAAGAAGATTAATGTTCTGCCAAAAAACACGAGTTTTCAACAAAGTTGTTGAATTTTGAAGCCAAAAGGATGAACTATTTATAAAACGGTTGAATTTTCAATACAAAAATATGACCCTTTTAACAAAAATTTTAATTTCCTACCAAAAAGTTAAATTTTATCCAAATTGTTAGAGTTAAACCAAATGTATGAATGTTAAAAAAGGTAGTTTTTAAACTGATAATGTAATTTTCTATAAAATTGTTGAATCGTCAACAAAACAAGATTAATTTAAACCCAAATAGTTACATTTTTAACAAAATATATGAATTTTCAACTGAAAGATCAATTTTCAGCAAAAAAAAAATTGTATTCAACAAAAGAGTTCAACCGTTTTTAGTTAAAATTTATCTTTTCGTATACTTTTATTATTATATAAAATTATTTACGATTAAAATTAGAAAGCTTTCTTGGTTGAAACATCAACAATTGAACTTTTCGTTGAGAATTGATCGTTTTTGTTTGAAAACTCAATACCGGGTTGAAAGTTTACTTAATTTGTGAAAAAATCTTTTTTTTCTCTAAAGATTCATCATTTTAGTTGAAAATTCACCTTCAGAGTGGAAAACTTAACCCCAGTTTTTTTAAACCAAAAATACAACTTCCATTTTTGTTTTAAAATTTATACTTCGAATTGAAAATTGATCTTTTCTACTTGAAAATTGAACTATTTTGTTGAAATTTTATGCATTGTGTTAAGGATTCAACTATGTTGCTGAAAATTCGTCTTTTTTGCTTCAAAATTCAACAATTTGGTACAAAATTAACTTCTTAGTCAAAAATTCAATTGTATTGTAGAAAATATGTCCTGATTGACTGCATTTGAACAATAGAAGAAAATAGTAATATTGGTGGCCTGACTGTAAGTCCTGCAATGCGTAACTGTTATTTGTACTTAACACTTCGAGGGTAGCAGGAAAATTAACGGACCGTCAATAATGAAACTAACTGAAAATAAGAGTGCAAAAACTGTGACTGAAAAATACATTTCATCCTGTAATTTTTCCCTACAATTTCTATGGAAAATGACCATAAATTGAAGTTCAAACCACAATGCTTTCTTGGATGTTAAATGAAATCTAATCTAATAAACATGTGTCAATGACCTCGGAACTATTTTCTCTAAAGATATCTCCGAGTTCTTCTAATTTCCCGGCTTATTTTATAATTTTGATAGCTTGAAACCGATTTAAGAGAAAAAATGGTAGCTCACATAATTACAATCAAAGAATTTAAACAAGCATCTAAACAAATTCCGAATAATCCTCAACCTAAGATGAAAAATCTTCTAACTTGAATGAAAAACTGCTTTTTAAAAGAAAAAAAAAAGAAATTTTATATTTTTTTAAATAAAAATTATTTAGCTTATTCATTTTATGAATAAGTCACATCTTAAACGACCTCGATAATATCCATATAAATCTTACACCTAAATGTTATTCACGCCGGCAAAATCGAGAGTCGAAAATGGCGCAGCGTGGGTACGCCATTGATCAACCGGAACTTTCCCAAACGCAAAAGCGAATCTCACACGAGAACAAATCAAATAAATGCTCAAATTATCCCCAAAGCATTGTTTTCGATGAGAAAACCAGAAAAAATGAACAATTGTAAAGCGAAGTCCCAGACATGTTAGAATTATACAAACAAGAATTACATTTAACAAGCTGTGCATTCTGATATTTTCAGGCTACTTTCCAAAAATGCTTCAATTCGACGCTGATAAAATAATAAATGCTGAATTTCAAGAACCTAAAATTTCTAAAAGCGAAACGTAACCCTATTTGGAAAGAGACGCGCAAAAGCCCAAATTATCCGACATTTTCTAGAATGTGGCCAGCATTTTTTTCGGAGCAAAAAAATAGATTATAAATACTTACATCGTGGTCCATCTTCACCATTTTTCCGGATCTTCTTTGACTTGACGTTTTGTAAGAATTTTAGGCCAATTTTCGAGAAAACGAACCTCGATGGACTAAACTTCAAACAAGCGAGATTGAATCTGCCTGTCCTCTAGAGTAGTACAAGTACGTACGCCGTTCGTCGTTGTTCGCCGTACACGTCAATCGATCGACTCCTTCCTGTCACTCGAGTGAACCCTCTTTTCGGAAATTAGAAGACGCCATCGCCGCGCATGCGCTGATTCAAACAGAGACTTTCTGATGCAATAAAACTAATCTAGAATTAGTCATTAATGCCTCGGATCATTTTTCACAGTGAGCATTTAAAAAATCGAGCTTAAATCTCTAATCTAAAGCTTTTTTAAGGTGAAATTTGAAAATAATTCGGCTCCCCCATTTCCGGAAGTAAGGCATCAGAAATGCGACCTCTGGCGGGCAATCGCACATTTCCGAGCGCACCAAAAGCAGACGACAAATCAGAAATCACCATTTCGGATTGATATATGACGCTTTTCTTTGTCAAACAATAAAAGTAAATGCGATCGAGTGTTTACAAACTAAGTGTTAAACCAAGTAAGTGATAAAGACTTCAGCAAATTTTTGATATTCAAAAGTTCACACTCTACTTTTGCAGGATAACGAGAAAACTCTCAAGTTGTAAAATACAAATTCTAACCTCTAAATGTCGCATTATTTTTTTTAATTGTTGCCAAACTTCTCATAGAGTTGTTGATTTTTCATTAATTTTGCGTTATAGATATGCCGAAAGGGAACTCGATTTTGAAGTCGCAACGTTTTTTCCTGAAATAAAACCATTTTTATTGCGAGAGGATCTTGGAAGCTAATGAAAACATCTTCTGGTTGATGATTAAACTCCTGACAAATTTCTAAAAGTATTCGAAATGAACAAGAAAAGTAAAGTCAACGAGGACAAAACCAAACCTCATGGTTTCAAAAGGAAACTCCAGCCTGAAAAAATTATCGGCGCTACGGATTCTAGCGGAGAATTGATGTTTCTAATGAAATGGTGAGTATTTTTATTGTATTGCATCATTCGTTAAACTGGAGTTTTTAGCAGACTTTACACTCTTTCCCCTTTTTTGATGAATTTTTACGTTTTCCTATTTTTTCAAAAGATTTCTGAATTTTTCGCTTTAATGGGAACTGAATTAAGAGAAGTCAGTAAGAAAATTCGACTATTTTTTGTTGAAAATTGCTTTATCTGGTTGAAAGGCTATTTGATCTTTGGTCCGGAATTCATATTGTTTGGTTGAAAATTCTGTTTCGTTAAAATTGCATTTTTTCTAATTCAAGGTTCATCTCTTTGGTTGATAATTTAACCATTTTTTTTTAAATATTCATTTAATTTTTGGTTAAAAATTAGGCACTATCTATGGTTACGGAATTTTCCACGACGGTAGCCTTGAACGAGCTGGGAAATGGGTTAGAGTTCCGGAAAATTCCGCTACCGTGGATAGTGCGTAAAAATTAGTCTCTTTAACAACAAATTCGAACTTCAATTTCGGTGGAAACCTTTTATTATTCAAAAGAAAATTAATCTTGGTTAAAAAATCATATTTTTGGTTCAAAATTCAACTATTTGGTTAGCTATTGAACTGGTTTGTTCCAAATTCTTTTTTTTATATTCATCATTTTAGTTGACATTTTATCTCATTGGTTAAAAATTTAACTATTTGATGAAAAATTAACTATTTTGTTAAGAAATAATATTTTTGGGTTGAAAATTGAACTGTTTTCTGCAAAGTTAGTCTTGTTGGCTTCAAATTCAAAGAATTAGGTTGAAAAATGAACAATTTGACTACAAAATCCTGTATTTTGTTAAAAATTCGTCTTTTCTGATAGACAATTAATCTTTTTGGTTGAAAATTCATATTTCCAGGCTTAAAAGTCAACTTTTTTCTAAAATATTCGACTTTTCAGCTTGAAAACTTAGGTCTGATTGAGAATTTGCCTTTTTGGTTAGAATTCTTTGTTGAAATTCCATCTAGTAGGCAGAAGATTCAACTATTCTGTTAAAAACTCGTTTTTTTTTGTTGAATTCAATTGGTCAGAAAATTTTCTTTCTTTGTTGAAAGGTAATTTTTTAACTGAGAATTTAAATATTCCATTTTTCATTGAAAATTTATCTTTTTCAGTTAAAAATTCAGCTATTTAGTTGAAAATTCAAACTATTTGGTTAGCTATTGAACTATTTTTTTCAAAATAATTCTTTTTTCTTCAAGATTCATCATTTTAGTCGAAATGTTATCTCTTTGATTGAAAAATTAACTATTTGGTTAAGAAATCATATTTTCGGTTTCAATATTCAACTGTTTTCTGTAAACTTAGTCTTGTTGGCTTCAAATTCAAAGAATTAGGTTGAAAATTGAACAATTCGACTACAAAATCCTGTATTTTGTTAAAAATTCGTTTTTTCTGGTAGAGAATTAATATTGTTGGTTGAAAAATTATATTTCCAGTCTTAAAAGTCAACTGTTTTCTAAAATATTCGACTTTCAGATTGAAAACTTAATTCTTATTGAAAATTTGCCTTTTTGGTTAGAATATTAATCTTCTTTGTTGAAACTCCATCTATTAGGTCGAAGCTTCAACTATTCTGTTAAAAACTCGTTTTCTTTTGTTGAAAAGTAATTTTTTAACTGAGAATTTAAATAATCCATTTTTCATTGAAAATGTATCTTTTTCAGTTAAAAATTCAGCTATTTGGTTAGCTATTGAACTCTTTTTTTCAAAATAATTCTTTTTTCTTTAATATTCATCATTTTAGTCGAAATTTTATTTCTTTGATTGAAAAATTAACTATTTGGTTAAGAAATCATATTTTCGGGTTCAAAATTCAACTGTTTTCTGCAAACTTAGTCTTGTTGGCTTCAAATTCAAAGAATTAGGTTGAAAATTGAACAATTCAACTAAAAAATCCTGTATTTTGTTAAAAATTCGTCTTTTCTGGTAGAGAATTAATATTTTTGTTTGAAAAATTATATTTCCAGGCTTAAAAGTCAACTGTTTTCTAAAATATTCGACATTTCAGCTTGAAAACTTAAGTCTTATTGAAAATTTGCCTTTTTGGTTAGAATATTAATCTTCTTTGTTAAAACTCCATCTATTAGGTCGAAGCTTCAACTATTCTGTTAAAAACTCGTTTTTTTTTGTTGAATTCAACTGGTCAAAAAATTTTCTTTTGTTGAAAAGTAATTTTTGAACTGAGAATTTAAATAATCCATTTTTCATTGAAAATGTATCTTTTTCAGTTAAAAATTCAGCTATTTGGTTGAAAATTCAACTATTTGGTTAGCTATTGAACTATTTTTTTCAAAATAATTCTTTTTTCTTTAAGATTCATCATTTTAGTCGAAATGTTATCTCTTTGATTAAAAAATTAACTATTTTGTTAAGAAATCATATTTTTGGGTTCAAAATTCAACTGTTTTCTGCAAACTTAGTCTTGTTGGCTGCAACATTCAAGAATTTGGTCGAAAATTGAACAATTTTATTACGAAATCATGTATTTTCTTCAAACTTCGTCTTTTATTATTAAAAATTCGTCTTTTTTGATAGACAATTAATCTTTCTGGTTGAAAATTCATATTTTCAAGCTTAAAAGTCAACTATTTTCTAAAATATTCGACTTTTCAGCTTGAAAACTTGAGTCTTATTGAAAATTTGCCTTTTTGGTTAGAATATTACTCTTCTTTGTTAAAACTCCATCTATTCGGTTAAAGATTCAACTATTCTGTTAAAAACTTCTTTTTTTTTTAATTCAACTGGTTAAAAATTTATCTTTGTTTAAAAGTAATTTTTTAACTGAGAATTTAAATATTCAATTTTTCATTGAAAGTTTATCTTTTTCAGTTTAAAATCCAGCTGTTTAGTTGAAAATTCAACTATTTGGTTAGCTATTAAACTATTTTTTTTAAATAATTATTTTTGTTGTTGTTAAGACTCATCATTTTAGTCGAAATGTTATCTCTTTGGTTGAAAATTTAACTATTTGGTGAAAAATTAACCATTTTGTTGAGAAATCATATTTTCGGGTTAAAAATTCAACTGTTTTCTGTAAACTTAGTCTTGTTGGCTGAAAAATTCAAGAACTTTGTTGCAAATTGAACAATCTTATTACAAAATCATGTATTTGGTTAAGACTTCGTCTTTTATTATTAAAAATTCGTCTTTTTTATAGACAATTGGTCTTTTTGGTTGACAATCCATATTTCCCGGCTTAAAAGTCAACTGTTTTCTAAAATATTTGACTTTTCAGCTTGAAAACTTAACTCTTTCAATGAAAATTTGTCTTTTGGGTAGAATATTAATCTTCTGTGTTGAAACTCCATCTATCAGGTTGAGGATTCAACTATTCTATTAAAAAAAATTTTTTTTGTTGAATTCAACAGGTCAACAATTTTTCACCTTTTATTGAAAAGTAATTTTTTAACCGAAAATTTAAGTATTCCATTTTTCTTTGAAAATGTATCTTTTTCAAATCAAAATTCAGCTATTTTGTTAAAAGTAATCTTTTCTTGTCGAAAATTCAATTACTTGGTTGAAAGTTTTACTACATTGTTAAAAATTCATTTTAATGCCCAAGGATTTAACTATTCTGTTGGAAAATTATTTTTTTCCCCGACTGGAAATACCTTTTACTTTTATTTATGTTCAAAATGTAACTGTTTTGTGGAAAATTAATCTTTTTGGCATGAAAATTTAATTCTTTCGTTGAAAATTCGTTTTTTTAGGTTGCAAATTTTATTATTTTGTTAGAATATAATCTTTTTGCTTGAAAATTCAACTTTTTCCTTGAGAATTCGCATTTTTTACTTGAAAATCCAAATTTGTTTCATTTCTTTTTCAGTCTTGACTAAAAAATCTTTTTTGTGAAAAATAATTACTTGTTTTTGGTTAATTCAAGTGTTTTTTATTATAAAAAAAATAAATAAATAAATTGCAATATCAACTATTACATTTTTTGTTGCGAATTCATCATTTCGGTTAAATTTTACTGTTTTTGGTTTAAAGTAAAAAATCTTTCTTTTTTTGTTGAAATACAAAATATTATATTTTTCGTTGAAAAGTAATCTTTTTTTTTTTTTAATTAAACTACTTGATTGTAAGTTGCACTTCTTTGTTAAAAATTCTTTTTTGTTCATTGAAGATTCATTTTAGTTGAAAATTTAACTACATATTTTGTTAAAAATTGATCTATTTTATTGAAAATTTAATTATTCAATTTAAAATTTAACTGTTTTGTTGAGAATTTGACTTTTAGGATAGAAAATTTGTCCTCTTGAATTGAAATTTCAAATATTTGGTTGACGATTCCACTGCTTTTGGTTGAAGTTTATTCTTTTTAGTTTAAAAATTTGAACAACTGTTTGGCTGATAATTTTTTTGTCGAAACTCAAATGTTTGGTTGAAAATTCAACTATGAGGTTAAAATTTCAGCTATTTTGTTGAAAATGTAATTTAATTGTTGGTGGTTAAAGTTAATTCTTTTTGTTTAAAAATTCGACCATTTGGCTGAAAATTCGTTTTTGAAGGATGAAAATTCAAGTATTTGATTAAAAATTATTTTCTTTCACTTAAAAGCTCAACTATATAATTACTTTTAAATACAACTGTTTGGTTTAAAATTAATTTTTTGTTGTTGAAAATTATGCTATTTGTTTAAAAATTCATCTTGGTTGAAAATTCATTTTTTCGAGTTTGTCAACTGTTTTCTGAGTCATTCGACTTTTTAGTTTGAAAACTCAACTGTTTTTTGTTGAAAGTTCAACTATTTTATTGAAAATTCAATGTATTTCGAATCAAAATCTTAAGCGTTTCATACTGTAATCAATATGGTACCTTGACAATAATGTGAAGTCTGTTTTAAACCTTTTGGAAACGTGGACTTCTTTTCTAGTTAGCACTGTTTAAACCTTTTTAATATAATTTTTTAGGAAAGGAACGGAGGAAACAGATTTAGTAACAGCAAAAGAAGCCAATCTTCTCTGTCCACAAACAGTAATTCAGTTTTACGAAGATAGACTAACGTGGAATACCACTAAACCAAATTCCAAGTAAGCTGTGAGTGTCCTTTTGAAAAATGGACAGGAAATCTAGTAATAAATATTGTTTGAAAGGGATTGACTGAATGATAGATTACAGATTACTAATGAATTATTGATGTAAAATATTTTGATAAGTAGTTATTGATCTTCCTTAACCGGGTTGAGGTGAATAATTTTTCGAATTTATATTCACTGATATTTTGTATCCAACCTATTCGTTTCATTCTACATGGGAAAAACACTCTCAACTGGCAAATTTATTTATACAGATGCTAACGTTTCAATCCGAAGTAGTAAACGTGTAAGTTACTTATTTTACTTTAATTCAAAATACAGATAAGTTCTTTTAATACTGTTTTCTGTATCGTCTATATTTTTGATACTGAAACATTGTACATAGTATTAAAGTACAACCAATGTTAGAACTTTTATGGGATTTTAGGAAGTGCCATTAGTTTTTACAATTTTTCAAGCAGTTCTTATTTTTGCTTTCAATTAATTTACACTGCAGCACACATTTCTTAAACGATTTTTGTTTTTGTTTTTTTAAATCAAATTCTGGTAATGTCAGCTAGTTACCTAGTTTCATACCTCTAGTCTTATTGCAGTATGAATTATTGAAATCTATGATTTCAATATTAACTTTGTACAAGGTTTAAGAATTTCCAAATAGATGTTTCCAATTGCCCGCAACATTTGCAAAATACACTTGAGTTTATGCGATATCTTCCTTTGTAAACGACGTTTTATACACAAAAATTGGAAACATTAACTGCTTCCATATATTCTTCTGTTTAGACCAAACTATATTTAAATAATGTTCTACTGACTTAAGAAAAACTCTCTAGTTAACAAAGTCTGCGTCGGAAATTAAGTAGAAACATCACCTCTTTTCTATCCTTTTTAAAGACATGTTTCAAATAGTTTGTCTCTGCATATTTATATTTTTAAGTACTATTCTTAAGGCGGTTTGTATGAGTGATGGAAGACGAAAATGCGAGTGAAAAATTTTTAAGAAAATGTAGATTAGGACAAAGAGATCTGGATTTTTAAATGTAAAGGTACCAATCAAAATACACTTATGAATGTTAAATACTTAGCTACAATTTTCTGATTTTTTTTGCACTTAGTTTTCAAAATTTGTGGGAGAAATGTTCTTCTGAATCCGTCATTCACTCATAACTGTATTTTGATTGGTTAAACAAACATGTTAATTCTATGAGAACTGAGGTGGAATAATAGAACACAATCAATAAATAGATATATTAAAATGAAAATTGAAATGTTGTGAATGTAACTCTAAATGAGGGAGATTTTCTTTTACTGTCTTTATTTATTATTCATTATTAACACAAAATACGTACATCAGCTTAAAGTAAATACTTAAAATGTTAATAACATGCAGTTCACATATTGTCTTAAATGCTGAAAATTTTTCATACGCACAAACAGTATTCGTATCTTATAATTAAGTATATCTCATTTTAACAGCGTGTGACTACTTTTAATAGTTTGGCTAGTGTTTTTGGCATTTCACATTAAAAACAGTGTTAATTCAATAAAGCAATTATCACTTACTTGATCTTACTATTTAATGCCCTATTTACAGAAATAAAAATCGAAGAATTCTAGTTACAACAAATTTAACTAGTTTGCGTTAATTAAAAAAATTAATTTAAAAATCATTAAAAATTAACAAAGCCGAAATTAGACTAGGATTCAGTCAAAAACGGGGTTGCTCAAGTCGAGGAATTCTGGAAAGTCGGGGAAATTTAAAACTGGTCAGGAAAAAACATAAAAGAGTTGGAAAATTTTCGATAAACTAAAGTTTAGGGGTCATCCACAAATAATGTGAGGCTTTTTTTACTTTTCAACCCTCCGAATCTTACTAAGATTTTATAATTTTATTTAATGGACATACATATAAACTGTTAATTAAATAAGCGTAGAATCTTAGTGAAATCAGATTTAGAAATGAAAATTTGTTAATAACAAGTAAGTCTTACACGCGTATTATTTTATAAATTTTTTAGTTGAGAATTCATCTTGTGATTGACAATTTTCTTATTATGTTGATAGTTCAACAATTTTGTTAAAAAGTCATTCTTTTAGAAATTCGGCTTTTTGGTTCAAAAATTAAACAATTTTGGTTAAAAATTAACTTTTATTTTTCATATTTTCGTTTTGAAAATTCAACTACTGTTTCATCTTTTTCGGTTAAATATGCGAATGCTTCGTTAAAAATTAAACTATTTTTGCTGATGATTCCACTATTTTGTCGAAAATTCGTTTTTTCGGTTGAATTCAACTGTGTGGTTTAAAATAAAAATATTTTTCGGTTACAATATCAAATACGTTATATGTCAACAAATATTAAATTTATCTTTTTTAGTGCAAAATTAATTTTTTTTACTAAAAATGTGACTTCCGTGTTTGATGAAAAATTGATCTTTAGCTTGAAGTTCAACTTTTTTGTTAAAAATTCATGTATTTTGTACAAAGTTTGTTGTGGTGGTGTTCTTCGTAAAAAATTTATCTGTTTTAGGTTTAAAATTCGTGTATTTTGTTGAATATACATATTTTGTTGGTAGAAAATTAATCTTCTTGGTTGAAAATTCAAATATTTGTTTTTAAGATTCATTTTTTGAGTTGAAAATTCAAATATTTGTTTTTAAAATTCATTTTTGGGGTTGAAAATTAATTTTTTTTTTGCTACAAATTAAACTTCAAGTTGAAGTTAAATATTTTGTTGACAATTCATGTATTTTGTTAAAAATTCAACTTTTTTGGTAGAAAATTAATCTTCCCGTTACGAAATTTATTTAAAAAATGTAAATTAACTATTTTGTTGGAAATACATGTTTTTTGTTTAATTTTTTTAAAACTGAAAACTTAACTATTCTATTTTTGGTAGAAAATTCATCTTTTTGTTTTAAAAATGTGTTTTGTGGTAGAATAGTAATCTTCTTGGTGAAAAATAAAAATATTTTTCGGGTAAAATATCAAATACGTTATATGTCAAAAAATATTAAATTTATCTTTTTTAGTGCAAAATTAATTTTTTTACTAAAAATGTGACTTCCGTGTTTGATGGAAAATTGATCTTTAGCTTGAAATTCAACTTTTTTGTTAAAAATTCATGTATTTTGTACAAAATTTGTTGTGGTGGTCTTCTTGGTAAAAAATGTAACTGTTTTAGGTTTAAAATTCGTGTATTTTGTTGAATATACATATTTTTTTGGTAGAAAATTAATCTTCTTGGTTGAAAATTCAAATATTTATTTTTAAAATTCATTTTTTGGATTGAAAATTGATTTTTTTTGCTACAAATTAAACTATTTTGTTGACAATTCATGTATTTTGTTAAAAATTCAACTTTCTTGGTAAAAAATTAATCTTCCCGTTACAAAATTTATTTAAAAAATGTAAATTAACTATTTTGTTGGAAATTCGTGTTTTTTGTTTGAATTTTTTTAAACTGAAAACTTAACTATTCTATTTTTGGTTGAAAATTCATCTTTTTGTTTTAAAAATGTGTTTTTTGGTAGCATAGTAATCTTCTTGGTGAAAAATTCCTCATTCTGGTTAAAAATTCATTACACTGGTTGAAAATGTAACTATTTTATTGAAAATTTATCCGTTTTAACTGAAGATTCATGTTTTTTTTAAATACGTCTTTTTGGTAGAAAATTAATCTTCTTGGTTGAAAATTCAATTTTTTGGTCCATCAAATTTAACTATTTGCAGAAAATTTTATTTTTTCGGTTAAAGATTCAGCTCTTAGTTGATAATTCATCTATTTCGCTAAAAATTGAACTATGTTATTGAAGATTCATGTACTTTGTTAAAAATTCAACTTTTTGGTAAAAATTGATTTTTTTAGATAAAAATTTATCTTTTTGGATAAAAATTTAACTATTTTGTGGGAAGTTTCTCCTTTTGGGTAAAAAAATTAATCTTTTTTGTTGAAAATTCAATTATTTGATTAAAAATTTAATTATTTTGTCAAGAAATCGTTTTTGCTGCTTTTAAAAATGATCTTTTCAAGTGCCTTTTTTGGGTGATAATTCAACTTTTTGGTAGAAAGTTTCTTAATTTTTTTGCTTGAAAATTCAACGTTCTTGATCACATATTTTTCTTTATTAATTTAAACATCTTTCTTGGTTGGAAATTTAACTTTTTTTATAGAAAAATCCTCTTTTTAGTTTAAAAATCAATTTGTTTTGGGCGAGGATTGAATTAGTTTGTTGAAAATTTGTATTTTTTGGTGGAAATATCAATTATTCAGCTCTGGTTGAAAATTTAACTACTTTGCTGGAAATTCCTTTTTTTATTGAAAATTAATTGTTTGAACTGAAAATTTATGAATTAAATTTTTGGTTCAAAATTGAAAATTTTGAGTTGAAAACGCAACTATTTGAGGGAAAAATTCTGTATTTGGTTGAAAATTGTTTGTTTTTTTTTAGTATAAAATTCATCTCTGATAGGAAATAAATTTTTGTTGTATTTTGTGGAAAATTCAGTACCCCCTTTCCCAATCGTGCCACGCAATTTGTGGATGATCCCTTATAAAATTGGGTATGGCTACTGTCACTAAAAATCTTTAAAATAAATTTAAATGGAAAATTGGTCAGGGAATTTTGAAATTAGGATTTTGTAGCAACCCTGAAAAGGTATAGTTTTTCATTGAAAAGACTAGAGAAGAAATAATCAAGATTTCTAATCAATTGATTTAGAGTTCTAAAATATTTAAACTTTTAGTTTTTAAGAATTTCGAAATCCTACTGAAATAATCATTCATGATGAATCAGTAATTCAGTAACTAAGGAGGAGTAATTGCGTTGCGTGGATTTTCAGATGTTTCACTACCACTACTACTTAGTTGAGAATATTTTGCCGAAGGTAAATTAGTTGCGAAATTCATCGGAATACAGGTGTGACTTGTGATATTTCCGGACGTATCTTTAAATAAACAAAGTCTACAAAAACTTCCAATTCCATTGATAGGTAAATTAACCAAGCCGCTGGACATTGCGTAATTCCTGAAATCAGAAAACAAACATTTTTATTTTTTAAATAACAAAATTTGATCAATTATAGTGTTATAATAATAATAAAATTAATTATCTATAATATACCTATTTTTGATTATCTCATAAATTTATATATAATTAATTATTTTAATTTTAATTATATAATATTTTTTTTAATTCGAAGTTTATTCACCCAACAAATAATTTCCTAATAGACAATAATCAACTTTTAGAGGCTTAATAATAATATTAATTAATCAGTCCTTACAATTCTAGAACCATAATCTCCTAAATGAAGGATCGCGTGACTTCTTTTGTATTTAATCTGAAGGGCCAATTGTTCCCACAAATGAAAAATATCTTCTTTTATATTAGGTCCGTATAAACCGGTAGAAAGGAAATATTATCTCAAAAAAAGAAGACAGGAAGGTTAATAACTGAATCTGGTTTTATTCTCAAACCAGAAATAGATTAAATATCCTTTTACCGTATAGCGTTTCAATTTGATTTCAATGACTGGATTTTTCATTCTATTGTACTAAAATTAATAGTATTTACATTGTTTTGATATTTTATTAGTATTTATCTAAAATTGTGAAAAAAAATATTTTTTTTTAATCAAAGAGAGAAAGATTTTATTTTGAAATTATATAAAAACTGATATCACGATTTGGAACAGGTTATTTTGAATTTGACAAGGGAATTTTAAAAAATAATGATAATTTGAAGTTGGTTTAGGTAATTTTCCAAACGAATTGTAATCCTGAGACGAACCTTGATTTAAAACAGAAGTATAATTGGAACAGTAATTTGTCGAGAAAAAAGATAATTTTGTGTTGAAACAGGAAATTTGCTTGGGAGAAAAAATTTTTGAGAAGAATTGTAATTCTGACTCGGAACAGGGAATTTTCCAATAGAATTAAAAATGTTGACTTGGATCGGGAAATTTTCGAAACGAATTATGATTCTGATTTGGAACAGGGAATTTTCAAAAAAAAATTAAAATTTTGATTTGGAAGAGGTCATTATCCAAAAGAATTATAATTCGGACTTGGAAGGGGAATTTTCAAATATGAATTTGGATTCTTACTTGGAACAGGGGATTTTTTTTATAGAATTACAATTCTGATTTGTAAGAAGAAATTTTCGAGAAGAATTATAATTAAGGTCTGAAACAAGGAATTTTCCAAAAGAATGATAATTCTGGCTTAGAAGAAGACATTTTCCAAATAGAATTACAATTTTGTTTAGGAGGAGAGAAATTTTCGAGAAGAATTATAATTCTGACTTTGATTCTGATAATTTTGAGTTTATTCAGGAATTTTGTAAAGAAAATTATAATACTGACTTTGAAGAGGAAATTTTCGAGAAAAATATTAATTAAGATCTGAAACAAGGAATTTTCCAAAAGATTTCTGACTTGGTACAATGAATTTTCCAAAAGAATTACAATTCTGGCTTGAAAGAGGAAATTTTCTAAAAGAATTATAATTCGAACTTGAAACAGTGTAGTTTCCACAAGAATTATAATTCTGACTTGGCACAGTGAATTTTTCAAAATAATTATATCTGAATTTAAAAAAGAAGTATAATGAAGTATATTTCTTTCTCGGAAAAGTGCATTTTCAAGAAAAATTATAATTTTGATTTGAAATAGAAAATTTCCCAAAGCAGTTGTATATAATTCTGAATTGGATCAAACAATTTTCGAAAAAAAAAATCAGATCTGCAACCAGGAATTTTCCAAAGAATGATAATTCTGACTTGGAGCAATGAATTTTCCAATAGAATAATTATAATTGTGACTTATTTGAGATGAATTTTCAAGAAGAATGATAATTCTGATTTTGAGAATAATAATTTTGAGTTGATTCAGTGAATTTTTTAAAAGAATTATACCTGGATTCAAAAAATAAATATAGTGAGGTATCTTTCTGACATGGAATAGTGAGTTTTTGTAAAAAATAATAATTTTTGTTGGAACTGGAAATTTTCCAAAGCAGTTATATGTTATTTTTAACTGGATAAGTAAATTAAAAAAAAAAATTTTATTCAGATCTGAAACCAAGAATTTTTCAAAATAATTATAATTCTGGCTTAGAAGGGCACATTGTTGAGAAGAATAAAATTATAATTCTGACTTGAAACAGAAAATTTTCCAAAACCATTACAGTTTGCACTTGGAACGGGAAATTTACGAAAATAATTATATCTGGATTTAAAAACAAAATATAATAAATAAAAAGTTTTAAAAAAAAATAAAAAATTAAAATTAAAAAAAAAAATAATAAAGTATATTTTCGACTTGAAACAGTGAAATTTTAACATAAAAAAAAATATATATTTATAATTCTTGCTTGGAAGAGGTAATTTTCTTGGAAATTATCGTGGAAAAGGATTTGGAAGATAAGATTTTACAAAAGAATTTCAATTTTCACTTGGAACAGGAGACTGTTCTAAAGAATAATAATTCTGATTTGGAAGATTAAAATTTCCAAAAGAATTACAATTTTCACTTGGAAGGGTGAATTTTCAAAAAGAAGTATGATTCTGATTTGGAACAGTGAATTTTCAAAAACAAATTTTTTTTAGATGAAACAAGGAATTTTCCAAAAGAATTATAATTATATTCTCGTTTGGAAAAGGAAATTTCCGAAAAAAATTATAATTCTGACTTGGAACATTACATTTTTCAAAAGAATTTTTATTTTTATTGGGAACGGTAAATTTTTTGAAAAAGAATAACAATTCCGATTTGGAACATTAAAATTTCGAAAATATTTACAATTTTCACTTGGAATGGGAAATCTTCGAAAATAAGTATGATTCTGATTTGGAATAGGGAATTCAAAAAAAAAATTTACGTGAAACAAGGAATTTTCCAAAAGAACTATAATTTTATTCTCGCTTGGAAGAGGACATTTTCGAGAAGAATTATCATTCTAACTTAGAAATTTAAATATTTCAAAAGAATTTTCATTTGGAACGGGAAATTTTTCCGACTTGAAACAGTCAATTAAAAGAAAAAAATTATAATTGAGATCTGGAAGAGGAATTTTCAAAAGGAATTATAATTCTGGCTTGTTACACTGAATTTTCCAAAAGGATTGCAATTTTCACTTGGAAGGGGAAATTTTCGAAAATTCATATCTGAGATAAGGAATTTCCCAAAAGAATTATAATTCTTGCTTTGGAGAGGAAATTTTCGAAAAGAATTAGAATTCAGACTTGGAACAGTGAATTTTCCAAAAGAATGATAATTTTCACTTGGAACAAGAAATTTTCGAAAGAATTAGGATTCTGATTTGGAACAGGGAATTTTCAAAAAGAATTATACCTGTATTTAAAAAGGAAGTATAATGAATTATATTTCTGACTTAGAACAGTGAATTTCTGAGAAATTTAATTTTTATATATATATTTAAAGAAATTTTCCCAAGTAATTATATGTAATTCTGAATTGAGCATGAGATAAATTTGATTTGAGAAACATTTGATAAATTTTCAACCAAAGAAATTAATTCTTAACTGAAGATGAATCTTCAACCAAAAATATGAACTTTTAACCGAATAGTTAGTTGAATTTTTAACTCAAAAGATTAATTTTCTACCAAAAAAGACTAAATTTCAAAAAAAGTACATGGATTTCCATCTAAAAAAATCAATTTTCAACCAAAATCAGAATAATTAAAATCTCAGAAAAATAAATGTTCAACAAAAAAAGAAACAAATTTTTAACAAGATATATTTTCTTGTTTAAAAAAATATATATTGTTCAACAAAAAATAGTGAAATTCCATTTTTAGATAAAACAATCAATTTCCAACAAAAAAATGAATTCTCAATGAAATAATTCAATTTTAAACTAAAAAAAGATCAATTTACAAATTAAAAATATAACATTTCAATTTACAGCCATATATATAAATGAAAAAAAAAAAACAAGTTTTCAGGAAAATTAATTTATTTTCAACTAAAAAATATATATTCCAAAGCAAAAATGGAATAGTTGTATATTCAGTAAAAAAAAATAATAATTTTCAACTAAAAAGAAACGAATTTTTAACTAAAGAAATCAATTTTTAATCACAATAAAGTATTTTCAACAGAAAAAATGCAATCTCGAGCAAATAGTTGATTTTTCAACTGAATCCTTTTTTATTCAATGAGAGAAATTAATTCTTAACAAAAAATAGAATATTTAAATTTTTTACTAACTTACTTACTAACTAAAAAGAAAAACAATTTTCAACCGATTACATAAATTTTAAACTAAAAAGATAAATTTTCCACCAAAAATAAAATAAGATATTTTTCAGTTAGTCAAATAAAAGTTCAATCACAAAAATAATGAATTTTCGTCAAAACAGTTGAATTTTCAACTAAAAATAGAATAGTTAAATTTTTAGTAAGAAAATTAATTTTCAATAAAATTAAAGTAAATTCTCAACGAAATAGTATAATTTTAAAGCAAGAAGATTAAATTTCTATCTAAAAAGATAAATTTTCGTCAAAAAATAGAAGTTATATTTCCAGTTTGAATAATTAATTCTAAATAAGAAAAAACGCATTTTCAAGTAAAAAGATCAATTTTCAACCAATAAGATGCATTTTCTACGAAAATAGCTGAATTTTTAACAAAGGACATGAATTTTAAACCTAATATTTGAATTTTCAACTTAACGAGATAAATTTTGAACCCAAAATATACGAGTTAAGTTTTCAGTTAAAACAATTAATTTTCATCTATGAAAAATAATTTTCAACAAAATAATTAAATTTTTAACAAAAGAAGGGTTTTTGAACTAAAATTATGTATCATGAACCAAATAAATGAATTTTCAAAAAAGTAGTTCCACTTTCAACTAAGTAGTTGAATTTTCTATAAAAAAGATTAATTCTCGACGAAAAATGTGATAAATTATATTTTAGCCACAAAAAGGATTCTAATTTTATACCAAAAATAGTTGAATTCAACCAAAAAGTCTTATTTTTCTACAAAATGGTTTGAACCCTCAAGCTAAACAGATTAATTTTCAACCAAATGTTTGCGATTTTTAACTATAATAATAAAATTGATTTCAACTTTAATTTATCGGAAATTCCTTAACTCTGTCAGGTTTTCCCTAACAACAGTTGAATTCGACCAAGACGAATTTTCAGCAAAATAATTTAACATCGAACAAAAAAAGATTAATTTTCAACCAACCGGTTCAATTTTTAAATAAAAAAGATTAATTTTCCACTAAAATAGCTGAATTTTTAACGAAAAAAATGGATTTTCATCCATGATGATTAAGTTTCTATTAAAAAAGAAAACCACGAATTCAAAACTAAAAAAGATACATTTTAAAAACAAAATTGAATAAGTGTAATTTACAGTTGAAAAAAAAAAGAATTTTCAATTAAAGAAATGAATTTTCAACTGAAATGATGGGATATTCATCTGAATTAGTTCAATTTTTAGGAAACAAATCAATTTTTTATACATAAAAATGAATTTTCAACAAAAAAGAGCGAACTTTTAACCAAGTAGTTACATTTTCAACCAAAAAAGATGATTTTTCTATAAAATGGTTTAATCCCTCAAGCTAAACAGGTTAATTTTCAACCAAACGGTTCAATTGTTAAATAAAAAAGATTAATTTTCTACTAAAATAGCTGAATTTTCAACCAAAAAGATGAATTTTTATCCATGATGATTAATATTCTATTACAAAAGAAAACAACGAATTTAAAACTGAGAAACATACATTTTAAACACAAAATTGAATAAATGTAATTTTCAGTTGAAAAAAAAATAATTTTCAATCTCTGAAATGAATTTTCAACTGAAATGATGGAATATTCATCTGAATTAGTTCAATTTTTAGGAAACAAATCAATTTTTTAAACAACAAAATTAATTTTCAACAAAAAAGAGCGAACTTTTAACCAAGTAGTTAAATTTTCAACCAGAAAAGATGAATTTTCTATAAAATGGTTTGAACCCTTAAGCTAAACAGATTAATTTTCAACCAAATATTTTCGATTTTTAACCATAATAATAAAATTGATTTCAACTTTAATTTATCGAAAATTCCCGAACTCTGTCAGGTTTTTCCTGACATTACCTGACTTTCTGGAAATACCTGACCTGTAACAACTCTGTAATTGAAAAAAAAGTATATGTTCATTACGCTCTAGAATGTTTTTATAAATATATATGTATTATTTATGATATATATTTGCTTAAACAATAAACACTTTAAATTCTCCTAAATAAATAAATTCTCCTAAATGCTTTATAAATGTTCTGTTCGATCTTGAATGTTGAGCATATTCTCAAGAGGAATCTTGATAAGAAAAAAGGGCGAATATTGTTGATAGGGCATTATGAATTATGGATAATAATAATTGTATTAGTATATCAGAAATTGTAAATAGATCAGAGTAAGTGGGACCAAATGGATCTGGGAATTAAGAGCAAGGTGTGCCAACTGCCAACTGACGAGTGTGGTAAATGTAACAACAATAGGGGTAGGCTCATCATCCCCTCAACTCAAAGCATATGTTGCTTCACGCAGCAGCCCAAGGACCCCTCAATGCCCCTAAATGCCCCCTGCTAAATCATTATCTTGTCATCCTTGATGTATCGCTCACGCTCATTTCAAACTCATTCTCTCTCTTTATTATCTAAACCTTTGGAAACAACCCTCTTTTCCAGGCAATCGGTCCTACTAAGTGGTCTAATCTAATTCACACAACATCTTATTTTCACAAAAAAAAAACCTTTCATGCCCAAGATTCATTCAAAATAATATTATTAAATAATAATAATAATCTGTAAATTCATTGATTCACTGTGTCCACATTGAAACTCATGTTTCCGCCCACTTAAAGTTCCGTTGTTTTATACCAAAAAAATCAAAGGCTTTTATATTTTTTTTCAATTTTAAATCTTCAAAGTCAGAATTGTATAATTTTCTTTTATACACATTAAATATTGAACATTCTTCAATTGTAAATCGTTAAAAATTAAACTTCCAAATACGGCTTTCCATAAGGAAAAAAAATGTATACTTTTGATATTTTTCAAGCTTATGTTTCTCAATCCACGCGTCTCGAAGACGCGAACAAATATATGATATACATTATAGTTGTATTCTCAATACTAAAAAAGTTTTTCCCATTTCAAAAAGATAAACAATATATTTGTTAAATTTATAAAACGGTATTTCTAGATCTTAAGAGGTCATAGAAGGTTTGTCAATAGGTCGTTTGATGTGTCTCGAAGACGCAAACAAACATTTCAGAGACAGTACTGTAGTACTCCTAATATGAAATTTTTTTTTTTTTGATAATAATAGAATACACGATTTTTTTGAAACTTCCTAAATCGGTATGGTCGGTCATAAAAGATTGATCAATAGGTCAATCGATGAGTCTCAAGGACGAGAACGAATACTTTACATGTAATATTGTCGTATTTTGAATATCGAAATCTTTTTTTTATATAAACAGAATAAACCATTTTTGGAAACTTCATAAATCGGTACTGATAGGTCATAAAAGTTTCAACAATAGGTCGACAGTTGCGTTTCAGAGACGCGAACAAATACTTTACATGTAATATTGTCGTATTTTGAATATCAAAAAAGCTTACTTATATAAACAAGGTAAAATTTGTCTTTTTAAATCCCTAATCACAAAAAAAAACTATTTATAAATAGTGGATCCAGCTTAAAATCCTGTCAGACCTGGATATCAATCCTAGCTACACTTCATCCAAATTTTATGATCATAGCTCTTTTACTTTTCGAGATATGGCGAACAGAAAAAAGTTACACATACATTCACATACACACACACACAGATATTTTTTTAAAACTTTATTTTCGAAAAAAGTGTATTCGAAAATTTAGGTCACTACAAACCCCCCTCTATAATGAGGAAGCTAAAACGTTCAAAATTACTTACATTTGAAATTTAAATTTGAAAAAAAATTTATTTCAATAATTTGCAATTATATATTGTCAAAATTCAAGAATTTTCAATTGGAACTATTCGAAATTGCAAAACTTTGAATTGTAAATCTTCAAAATTGAAGAATTGTTAGTTTTAAACATTTACAATTGATAATCATGCAAGTTTTATGTTTTACAATTCAAAAATCTATTCTTTCGATTATCTATATTTAAAATTTCATCAATTTGGAAAACTTATAATTGATTTTAGAATCTAAGAGAGAAGATTTAACAATTTTTATTTTTTCATCTTTAAAATTGAAGTTTTTAATTGTCTCTTCAAAAATGTAGAACTGTTAATTACAATTCTTTAAAACTGAAGAGCTTTCAATTTTGAATATTTATTATTCCAAATTCTGTAAATTTTTCTTTTCTATTCGAAATTTCTTTAATTTGGAGGATTTAGAATTGAAAACTTGACTTTTTATCTTTATAATCATACAAATTAAAGATTTTTATTTAAACATCTTAAAAATTGAATATTTCTGAATTGTAGCTCTTCAAATTATAGAACCTTAAATTGTGAATACTAAAAATGGAAGATTTTCCTATTTTGAAAATTGACAATTAAAAAGTATCAAATTTTCAAGTTTTTAAATTAAAAATTCTCTAATTTTAATGATTAACATTAGAAATGTCTACAATTTGAAAAAATTCAAATTGAAAATTCGACTGCTGATCTTCAAAATCATGCAAAATCAAGAATTTCAATTTTTCATCTTAAAAATTGTTCATTGTAATTATACAAAAATGCAGAACTTTGAATTGTAATTCTTTAAAATTGAAAACTTTTGTTTTT
>CAKNXH010002091.1:33142-55085 GCA_932178445.1 Andricus quercusramuli | reverse complement strand
TATACAAAAATGTAGAACTTTGAATTGTAATTCTTTATAATTGAAAACTTTTGTTTTTGAAAATTAGCAATTGAAAATGATGGGAGTTTTAAGTTTTACAATTCAAAATTCTATAAATCTAATCTCTTTTAGTCAAAATTTATTCAATTCAAACAATTCAAAATTGTGAATGTTCGACTTCTAATCTTTAGAATGATAAATATTTAAGAATTTTCATTTTTTCAAATTTAAAATTAAAGAGTTTTCAATTACAACTCTTTAAAAATGTAGAATTATAATTTTTTAAATAAAATTTTTTTTAATTTTGCAAATAATCAATTAAAAATTATGCAAGTTTTAAGTTTTACAATTCAAAAATCTATTCTTTCGATGATTTATATTAGGAATTTCATAAATTTAGAAAATTTATAATTGATTTTAGAATTTAAAAGAGAAGATTTAAGAATTTTTATTTTTTTATCATTAAAATTGAAGTTTTTAATTGTTTCTTCAGAAAAAGAAAAATTTAATTACAATTCTTAAAAATTAAACAGCTTTTAATTTTGAAAATTTACAATTCTAAATTCTGTAAATTTTATGTATTGTATTCGAAATTTCTTTAATTTGGAGGATTTAGAATTGAAAACTTGACTCTTTATCTTCATAATCATCAAAACTTTACAATTTTTATTTTTTTTTCGAATCTATGAAATTCAAAAGTTTTAAATTATATCTCTTCTGAAATGTCGAACTTTTAAATTGTACTTCTTTAAAATTGAAGAGTTTTTAATTGGGAAAATTGGCAATAAAAAATCATCCAAGTTTGAAGTTTAACAATTCAAAATTCTGTAAATTTTGTTTTTTATTCGAAATTTCTTTAATTTGGAAGATTTAGAATTGAAAACTTGACTTTTTATCTTTATAATCATACAAATTAAAGATTTTTATTTAAACATCTTAAAAATTTAATATTTCTGATTTGTAGTTCTTCAAATTATAGAACCTTAAATTGTGAATACTAAAAATGGAAGATTTTCCTATTTTGAAAATTGACAATTAAAAAGTATTAAATTTTTAAGTTTTTAAATGAAAAATTCTGTAATTTTAATGATTAACATTAGGAATGTCTAAAATTTGAAAAAATTCAAATTGAAAATTCGACTGCTGATCTTCAAAATCATGCAAAATTAAGAATTTCAATTTTTTCATCTTAAAAATGGTCCATTGTTACTATACAAAAATGCAGAACTTTGAATTGTAATTCTTTAAAATTGAAAACTTTTGTTTTTTAAAATTAACAATTGAAAATTATAGAAGTTTTGAGTTTTACAATTCAAAATTCTATAAATCTGATCTTTTTTAGTCGAATTTCTACAATTTGGAAAATTTTTAATTGTGAAAGTTTGACTTCTACTCTTCAAAATGATCTAAATTTAAGGATTTTTATTTTTTTATCTTTAAAATAAAAGAGTTTACAGATACAACTCTTTAAAAATGTAGAACTTTGAATTATGATTTTTTTAAATAAAATTTTTTTCAACTTTGCAAATATACAATTAAAAATTATGCAAGTTTTAATTTTCACAATGCAAAATTCTATAAATTTTATGTTTTTCATGCCAAAAGTCTTTAATTTGGAAGATTTAGAATTGAAAATTTGTCTTTCAATCTTAAAAATCATCAAAATTTTAGAATTTTTATTTATTCATCTTTAAAATTGAAGGGTTTTCCATTGTAACTTTCAAAACATGTAAATTGTAGAACTTTGAATTGTCATTCTTTGAAAATGAAGAGTTTTTAATTTTGAGAATTTAGGATTAAAAATTATGCAAGTTTTTAGTTTTACAATAAAAAATTCTGTATATTTGATATTGTCGATTGGAAATTCTTTCAATTTGGAAGATATCGAATTGAACATTTTATTTTTGATCTTCAAAATTATTCAAATTTAAGCATTTTCATGCTTTCATTTTCAAATTTGAAGAGTTTTTAATTTTAGAAATGTACACTTAAAAATTATGCAAGTTTAAAATTTTTTAAATTTGCAAGATTTCGAATTGAAAATGTTTTAAATTTCACCAGTTTAAACTATAAACATTCGGAATTAAACAGGTTGGTGATAAAATCTAATATTTAACTAAAAGTTACAGATTACTGAAAGCCCATTAAAAATAAAATAAAAATTGTATGCAAGCCAACGTGGCGATATTAAATATTCGTTCTATTTAATTATTATTAACCATATCTTATAGTACTTTAAATTCAATCATATATTTTAATTTTATAATTAGGCAATCAAAATCAGAAATATATAATAAGCGAGCTGTGCTACTTTTTTCAAGTAATTAATATTCCCCTGACTCCTTTCTTTTCCCCTGGTTTATAATCCAATACTAGAACCCACAAATTAATAATTATTATTTGTTATTAATATTGTTATAATGTTACATTGATATAAAATAATTTTGGAAGTTATTCATGAGGGATTTGATTTCTCACAAAAGAAGACGATAAGACTTGTAGTTTTTTGAGGGAGGGACTATAATAGTCAATAGAAAATAGTAATCCAGTTTAAGGCTATTTAGCGACACATCACACCCCACTTGTCGAGTTTCATCCAATCACAGTCAACCCCTCAGCTATTATTGGGTATTTTTCGGCCTATCGAGCAATCATTCGAGTGCTTCGACTCATTGCTCGATAAACCGTAGATAAACGCGGGATAAACGCATTCCACTTGTACTCGAGGATTTATATTTGTTCGCCACTCGTAGACAGGTGTACTTCAATGGCTGATACATTGCGACATTCCCACGAGAATCCGCCAATTTTCACTACTCTCATACTCTGCAAAACTAAAAACATGTTTTTTTTTCTTCTGATTTTTAAATTTTTTAATTCAGATCTACAACTTTTTGAGTCATATTTTTTAATTTACTTCATTAGATGTATTTAATTCAGAGGCGACGAAGCCCTAGGGGGCAAAGGGGGCAATGCACTCTCCCAGAAATCGACCAGGCAGGGGTAAAGTATTGATTTGCCCCTATCTAAAATCGAATGATTAAATTCATTGAATCGTTTGAATTTTTTCAAAAATATATCTGAAATCTTCAAGTCTTTGTGAAATCTTTGAATTCCATCCGATTTGAAATATTTTTGAAATATTGGGTAATATTTGTGAAATTATTGGAATTTTTGTGAAATAATTGAAATCTTTTAAATCTAATTCATGTGAAATAATTGAAATAATTGTGAGATCTTTTTAATCCATCCGGAATCTTTGCGAAATCTTTGCGAAATATTAGAAATCTTTCTGAAATATTTGATAATATTTGTGAAATAATTGAAATATTTTAATTCTATCCGAAATATTTCTGATATCTTTGGAAATATTTGAGAAATATTTGAAGTTTTTTGTTGAAATATTTGGTAATGTTTGTGAAATTATTGAAATCTTGTGCACTCTTTGAAATCTATCTGAAATTTTTGTGAAATAATTGAAATCATTGTGAGATCTTTTTAATCCATCCAGTATCTTTGCGAAATCTTTGCGAAATATTAGAAATCTTTGTGAAATATTTGAAATATTTTTGAAATATTTGATAATATTTGCTAAATAATTTAAATCTTTTAATTCTATCCGAAATATTTCTCATATCTTCGGAAATATTTGTGAAATATTTGAAGTTTTTGTTAAAATATTTGGTAATATTTGTGAAATTATTGAAATCTTTATGCACTCTTTGAAATCTATCTGAAATTTTTGCGAAATAATTGAAATCATTGTGAAATTTATAAATCCATCTGGAATCTTTGTGAAATGTTAGAAATCTTGGAAATATTTTTGAAATATTTGACAATACTTGTGAAATTATTGAAATCTTTCAATTCTATCCGAAATCTTTCTGATATCTTTGGAAATATTTGCGAAATATTTGAATTATTGTTGACATATTTGGTAATATTTGTGAAATTTTCGAAATCTTTGAAGTCTTTGTAAAATCTTTTAAATCTAACCGAAATCTTTGAGAAATATCCGAAATCTTTGTGAAATAATTTAAAGTACCTGTGAAATTTTGTAAATCTATCCAAAATCTTTGCAAAATATTTGTGAAACTTTTTAAATCTTTGTGAAATCTTGGGAAATCTTTGGAAATCTTTGCAAAATATTAACAATCTTTGTGAAATTATTGAAATCTTTGTGCAATCTTTGAAATCTATCTAAAATCTTTGCGAAATATTTGCAATCTTTGTGAAATCTTTGTGAAATCTTTGGAAATCTTTTCGAAGTATTTGAAATATTTTTGAAATATTTGATATTTGTGAAATTATTGAAATTTTTGTGTCACCCTTGGGAAATTATTGAAATCTTTGTGCACTCTTTGAAATCTATCTGAAATGTTTGTGAAATAATTGAAATATTTTAAATATAATTTTTGTGAAATAATTGAAATCTCTTAATTCTATCCGAAATATTTGAAGTTTTTTTTGAAATATTTATATTTAATATTTGTGAAATAATTGAAATCTTTTAAATCTAATTTTTTTGAAGTAATTGAAATCATTGTGAGATCTTTTAAATCCATCCGGAATCTTTGCGAAATCTTTGCGAAATATTAGAAATCTTTGTGAAATCTTAGGATATCTTTAAAAGTTTTTGGAAATATTTGATAATATTTGTGAAATAATTGAAATCTCTTAATTCTATCCGAAATCTTTCTGATATTTCTGGAAATATTTGAAATTTTTTTTGAAATATTTATATTTAATATTTGTGAAATAATTGAAATCTTTTAAATCTAATTTTTGTGAAATAATTGAAATCATTGTGAAATCTTTTTAATCCATCCGAAATCTTTGCGAAATCTTTGCAAAATATTAGAAATCTTTGTGAAATATTTGAAATATTTTTGAAATATTTGATAATATTTGTGAAATAATTCAAATATTTTAATTCTATCCGAAATATTTCTGATATCTTTGGAAATATTCGTGAAATGTTTGAAGTTTTTTGTTGAAATATTTGGTAATGTTTGTGAGATTATTGAAATCTTTGTGCACTCTTTGAAATCTATCTGAAATTTTTGTGAAATAATTGAAATCATTGTGAAATCTTTTAAATCCATCTGGAATCTTTGGGAAATATTAGAAATGTTTCAAATATTTTTGAAATATTGTTCAATATTTGTGAAATTACCGAAATAATTTAATTCTATCTGAAATCTTTCTGATATATTTGGAAATATTTGCGAAATATTTGAATTATTTTTGAAATATGTGGTAATATTTGTGAAATTTTCGAAATCTTTGAAGTCTTTGTAAAATCTTTTAAATCTAACCGAAATCTTTGAGAAATATCCGAAATCTTTGTGAAATAATTTAAAGTACCTGTGAAATTTTGTAAATCTATCCAAAATCTTTGCAAAATATTTGTGAAACTTTTTAAATCTTTGTGTAATCTTTGGAAATCTTTGCAAAATAATAAAAATCTTTGTGAAATTATTGAAATCCTTGTGCAATCTTTGAAATTTATCAAATCTATCTATCTTTGCGAAACCTTTAAGAATTTAGCATAACTTTGGGAAATTATTAAAATCTTTATGCAATCCTTGAAATTTACCTGAAATCTTTACGAAATTTTTTCAATCTTTTTAAAATCATTGAAATATTTGTGAAATCTTTGGAAATATTTGCGAAATATTTGAAATATTATTGAAATATTTGGCAACATTTGAGAAATTTGTGCCATCTTTGGAAAATCATTGAAATCATCGCAAAATCTTTGGCAATATAAATTTTATTAACTGTTTATTTATTATTTATGTCAAATTTCTGCATAGTATAATATTATAATACTATGCACAGTTGCACACATTGTACCATTCAATAAAATTCCCGGTTATTTCCCGGTTTTTCCGAGTAAATTTTTTACTTTTCTTGATTTAGGAGTTCCACTTCTTTTTTTAAATTTCCATGTCCTAACTCAGAATTTTTTTTTGAAAATTCACTGTTACAAGTCACAGTTATAATTCTTCTTGAAAATTACCTCTTCCAAGTCAAAGTTCTAATTCTTTTAGAAAATTTTTTGTTCCAAGTAAACGTTAAAATTTTTCTCGAAAATTTCTTCTTTCAAGTCAGATTTGTAATTCTTTTGGAAAATGTACTGTTTCAAGCAAGAATTACAACTAGCCTTAAAAATTCACTGCTCCAAATCCAAATTATAATGTTCCCAGTCAGAATTATATTTCGGAAAATTTTTCTTCCGAGTCAGGATTATGTATATTTTTTAAATTCCCTGTTTCAAATCGGAACCATAATTCTTTTCGAAAATTACCCGCTCCAAATCAAAATTGTAATTATATTGGAAATTTGATTGTTTCAAGTCAAAATTATAATTTCTTCTCAAAATTTTCCTTTACCAAGTCAGAATTGTAATTCTTTTGTAAAATTAACTGTTCCACGTCAGAATTATTTTTCGAAGATTTTTTCTTCCAAGTCATAATATAGTGAATATATATATATGTATATATATATATATATATATATATATATATTTTTTTTTGTGTGAAAATTCCCTGTTTCACATCAGAATCATAATTCTTTTCGAAAATTCGCTGTCCCAATCGGAATCATAATTCTTTTCGAAAATTCCCCGTTGCAAGTCAGAATTGTTAACCTTTTTAAAAATTCCCCTTTCCAATTCAAAATTCTTATTCTTTAGAAAAATTCACTGTTTCAAGTCAAAATTACCATTTTTCTCGGAAATTCCGCGTTTATAGTCAAAATTGTAATTCTTTTGGAAAATTCATTGTTCCAAGTTAGAAAAGCCCCTTTTCGAAGTCAAAATCATCATTCTTTCCGAGAACTCTCCGTTCCAAGTGAAAAATTTTAATTCTTGTGTAAAATTCACTGTTCCAAGTCAAAGTTATATTCTTTTCGTACATTTTCTCTTCCAAGTCAGAATTATAATTCTTATTGAAAATGCACTGTTCTCTATTAGAATTATATTTTGAAAATTGTTTCTTCCACGTCAGAATTATAATTTGCTTGGAAAATTCCCTGTTTCGAATCAGAATCATAATTCTTTTCGAAACTTCTCCGTTCCAAGTGCAAATTGTAATTCTGTTTGAAAATTCACTTGGATCAAAATTATTATTCCTTTAAAAAATGTTTCGTTCGGAGTAAAAATTGTAATTCTTTAGGAAAATTTCATGTTCTATGTTAAAATAATTATAGTTCTTTACGAAAATTCCCTGTTCCAAAGTGGAATCATAGTTCTCGAAAATTCCCCGTTCTAAGTGAAAATTGTATTTTTTTTTTTTTGAAAAAATCCGTGTTCCAAATCAAAATTATTAATCTTTTTGAAAATTTCCCGTTTTAAGTGAAAATTGTAATTCTATTGGAAAAATCCCTGTTTCAAATCAGCATCATAAATCTTTTCGAAAATTGCCCTTTCCAAGTGAAGATTTTAATTCTATTAGAAAAGTCACTTTTCCAAGTCAAAATCATCATTCTTTTCGAAAATTGTTCATTCCAATTGAAAATTTTAATTTTGTGTGAAGTCACTTGCGAGTCAAAATTATAATTCTTCTCGAAAATTTCCTCTTCTAAGTTGGAATTATAATTCTTTTGTAAATTTATTGATTAAAATATAAAAATGAAATTGCAAACATCATTTCTTGTAATAATGCAATCATTCTTCTTCGCATGGCTAAACAAACTGCGAGAATAATAAAATATCAAAACATTTTTAGCATTCATTTTAGTATATTCGAATGAAAGAGCTCGGTCATTGAATCAAATTTCTGTTCATTTCCCGGCTTTTCCCGCTGAAAAAAATTCCCATCCTTTTCCCGATTTCCGGGTCAAGTAGACACCTTTTTTAAGGAAGAAAAAAAGTTAAAAAAGGGCATACCGGTATTGTTGATCGAGGTGTGCCTTTTCTATCCTTTTATCTTTGGCCCTTCGGTTCTGAAACCAGATTTTAATTTGGGTTTCAGTAAGTCTCAAAGATGCTGCGAGTTCGAATCGACGACCCCGCGAGATATATTCTCCTCGTCGATATTCAACCTCGAGATGTAACGTTTGTTCTCCACTGAATGTCGTTCTTTGTCTTCTGGGTCTTCCCTCTTTTCTCCTTCTTCTTGCGACTGTAAATATAACAAATTTGACTGAAAAATTAATCATTCATACAAAAAAACAATACTTTTCACAAATTACTTAATTAATTACAAATAACACAAATTACTTAACGTCTTTTCAGACTAGATGGAGCTATGAAAGAAAAATTATTTTGAATAATTTTTTTCTGAAAAAAATATCTTCTCCTTTTGCTCCGCTGGGAATTGAACCACAGACCTACTGATTTCCGGTCAGGTGCTAGAGAGATCGGGTGAAGAAACTTTTTTCAAAAATACACGCATTATTTTTCTAGATGGTATAAATCAAATTTTTCAAGGAATCTATATTATCATTAAAAGAATAAAAGAAAATATTCAACGTCTTTTTTGACTAGATGCAGCTATGAAAGAAAAATTATTTTTAATCATTTTTTTCTGAAAAAAATATCTTCTACTAATTTTCGGTCAGGTGCTTTCTGAAAAAAAATTTCTTCTCTCGATCTCTCTAGTAGCTTCATGGGAAAGCATCTGACCGGAAATCAGTAGTTCTGTGGGTCGGTTCCCAGCGGAGCGAAAGGAGAAGATATTTTTTCAGAAAAAAAAATGATTTATAATAATTTTTCTTCCATAACTCCATCTAGTCTGAAAAGACGTTGAATATTTTCTATTATTCTCTAATGATAATGCAGATTCCTTAAAATTTTGATTTGTACCATCTAGAAAAATAATGCGCGTATTTCTGAAAAAAGTTTCTTCTCTCGATCTCTTTAGGAGCTTAATGGGAAAGCATCTGACCGGAAATCAGTAGTTCTTTGGGTCGATTCTCAGCGGAGCGAAAGCAGAAAATATTTTTTCAGAAACAAATTATTTAAAAAAACAATATAACCAAAATGCTCGCCAAACAGGGATATAGGCTGATTTTTCACGAAAATAGGGGAACAAAAACGAATTTTCAACTGAATGGTCGAATTTTTAAATTGAAAAGAATTAACTTGAACTATAAACAGTTGCATTTTTAGCCAAATAGTCGAATCTTCGAGCCAGAAAGACGATTTTTTTAGAAGACAGTTGTATTTTCAACCAAGAACTTTTGTACCAAAAAACGTGAATTTTTAATTCCAAAAGACGAATTTTCAAAAAAGCAGTTGGATTTTTAAACAAAATAGATGACATTTTAACAAAATGGTTGAATTTTTAAGAAAATAATTAAATTTTCAACAACCTAGTTGAATTTGCAATCACATAGTTGAATTATTGACGTACAAAGATAAATTTTCAACCAAGTAGTTGAATTAAAAAAAAATTGATTATAGACCAAACAGTTAAACTTTCAAGCGAAAGGACGATTTTTTAATAAAAAGTTGTTACATTTTCTGCGAGTTTTTTATCCAAAAAGACGAACGTTATTCACAATTTTTAACACAATAATTAAATTTCAAACGAAATAGTTAAATTTCCAACCTAAATGATGAATTTTTAACAAAAGCAAGGTCAATTTACAACATAGAAATACAACTTTTACTCAAGAAGTTGAATTTTCAATTTGTAAAAAGATCCACTATCAAGAAAATAATTAAGCATTCAACCTAAGAGATGAATTTTCAACGAAAAAAAATTTGATATTTCAAACAAAAAATATATTTATTGTAAATAAAGAACAGTTAAATTTATTCAAAAAAGACGAATTTTCAACTAAAGAGTTGAATTTCCGACCGAGAAAGACTTTCTCAATCAAGAAAGAAAAAAAAATTTCAACCAATCTGCTAAAATTTCAAGACTGAAAGGCGAATTTTCTACAAAATAGTGAAATGTTCAACCCGTAAATATGAATTTTTAAGGAAAGAGTTCATTTTTAAACCAATGGTTGCATTTTTTAACAAAAGAGGTCAATTTTCAACCCAAAAAGGCGAATTTTCTACAAAACAATTAAATCTTCAAGAAAGTAGTTGCATTTTTAAAATAATAATTAAATTTTAAAGAAAACAGTTAAATTCCCAAAAAATGGTGAATCTATAATGACAACAAAGAAGCTGAATTTTTAAGACAAAAGTATATTTTAATTCAAAATAAAAAACAGTTTAATTTGACATAAAGGCGAATTTTCTACAAAAAAGATGAATTCTCAACCAAAGTTGTGGAATTTTCAACTGAAATGATGAATCTTCATCTGTAATAGTTAAATTTCCAATTTTGAAAAAATGTAACATAAAAAATCTGAATATTCAAATAGTTGAGTTTTGTACGAAAATAATAAAATTTTTAACAAAACAGTTGAATTTTTAACCCGAAAATATGAATTTGGAAATAAAATATTTTCCGACAAAATAATTTAATTTCACGCTAAGAATAATCAATTTTCAACCAAAAATAGAATAGTTTAATTTGCAGTTGGAAAAATTGATTCTTAATAACAACAAAAAAGAGTTAAATTTTCAATCAAAGAGATGAATTTCCAACTAATACAATTAATTTTTAACAAAAATAGTTTAACTTTTAACCAAGCAGTTGAATTTCCAATAAAGAAGAATAATTTGTTACCAAAAATTACGAATTTACAACAAAATACATACATTGTAAACCAAATTATTAAATTTTCAACTAAAAACGATCAATTTTTAACGAATAATGGAATAGTTAAATTTTCAGTTTGAAAAATTAATTTTCAACTAAAAAATGAATCTTCAATAAAATAGTTAAATGTTCAATCAAAGAGATGGATCTTTAACTAATAAAATTATATTTTAACAAAGTAGTTTAACTTTCAACCATGCAGTTAAATTTTCAACCAATAAAATTGAGTTTCTATAAAAAAAATGCAATAAAATACGTTTTTCAACCAAATTCTTGAATTTTCAATTAAATACAATAAATTTTCAACAAAACTAGAAGAGTTGAATTTTCACTTGGAACAATTAATTTTCAACAAAAAAAAGAACGAATTTTCAATAAAATAGTTCAGTGTTAACCAAATAGTAGAATTTTTAACCAAAAAGACGAATTCTGAACCAAAAATTCGATAGTCAATTAAAAGTAATTAACTTTTAAAAGAAAAATAGTTGGATTTTCTTATTTGGTTCTTCTATTAATTCAGTTTGCATTTCAGCAAAATAATGTGGAAAAGCAGGAAGTTTCTTGGAAACAGGGAAAAAAGAGGAATTATTTAAAAAAGTGGAAAAAGGGGAAGAGCGTAAAGAGTGTGAAGTTTTTATTCAGATGCTTTACTTGCAAAATAAAATCACTAATTTTAATTTTTTCAAGCATTTTAACAAATTTTTATTCATAAACATCTTTTCCATGTGCGATGTCACACATTCTGCGTTGTCATTGAATTATTTATTTATTTATTTATTCTTGCCAAAATGACAAAAATAGAAATTCTGATTAGCATTATAAATTAATGAAGGTTTTCGTTACTCTGGAATCTTAGCAAGTTTCCGGTATTTTTCACACGAATGAAAATTAACACCTGGACATAAAAGAGATATAGAAAGTCACACCCCATAATATTGGGGCGTCTATTGGGTTATAATTCACTTCTAGACCGAGCAGAAGTTCCAATTATTTCTCCTCATTAAAAATAGATCATCGTGAGAAACGAAATTTTGTAGCAAGAAAAATTATTATTAATTATTAACAATATATTATGTTAATTCTGTGTGTCCATTGATATCTTTATTTAAGATTTTGGGTTGAATGCAATAATTATCAATATATTAATATATAGATATTATAATTATAAACGAGGAAAATTGATTCCTGAACTCCATAAGGTTCAAAAGATGGAAAGTGTCCTGTTACACCAGGACAGATTGTGCGAAGCCTCAAGCATCCTGTTTCCGGCATATCATTTAACCGGCACCCTCTCCTAATTATCATGTTGCACGCGTTTACGTCGACATTTATAGAATCACGCAAAGTACTCAGATTTATGGCTTATTAGCGAATAATAAATAATCAAGAACCTGATTATAGATTCCGTTATACAGAAATCTACACTACCGGTCAAAATTGTGAGTTCACTTTCGAAAATCGGATTAAAAACAGGTTTGTCTTAGAAACTAAGTGAAAAAAATTAAGATAGAAAATTTAAAAAAAATCTTTAGAAAGCTTATTAAAAGTCGCGTCGATTTAGCCTTACTTGAAGTATTTTCGATAAATGGAGGCTGAGATAGCATGTGAGAAATATAGGCATATTTTCCGTTTTTGGCCAATTTTCGATTCTCAAATTCTGGAATCTCTTCTGTAAAATGAGCTCAAGAATGTAATTAAATATTTACTGGTTCTTGAATTTGGGTTCTTTTAAATTTCCTTGAATATTTTTTAATTTCCTTGAATTGCTCTGAATTTACTTGAATTCCACATGGAGACAATTGATTTTTTTAAATTCTTCGGATTTTTTTTAAATTTCCTCGACTTTTTTAATTCGCTTCAATTCCACTTTGAAACATTTGGATTCTTTGGAATTTGCCGTGAATTATTTTGACTTTCTTGAATTCTTATAAATTCGCTTAAATTCCACTCCGAGATATTTGATTGTTTTGAATTTACTTACATTATCTTTGATTTCCTTAAATTCATCCTTTCTTTTTTCTTTTAACTGTTTCTTGTTTTTTCTGTTTTTCTTTCAACTGTTTGGATTCTTTTGAATTTCCTTGAATTTTTTGAGTTTCCTTGAATGATTTTTAATTTCCTCGAATGCTTTTAAATTTCCTTGAATTCTTTTAAATTCGCTTCAATTCCACTTCAAATAAATTGAGTTTTTTAACTCTTTGGATTCTTTTGAAGTTACTTTAATTATTTTGAATTTCCTCGAATGATTTTTAAATTCCTTGAATTATTCTAAATTCACTTTGATTCCGCTTGAAAACAATTGATTTTCTTAACTCTTTGAATTCTATTGGATTTCCTTAAAGTATTTTGAATTTCTCTGAACGATTATATTTTTTTATTCTTCTAAATTCGCTTTATTTCCACTTTCTTTTTCATTCTTTTGAATTAACTTCAATTTTTTTAGAATTTCTCTTAAATTTTCTTAAATTCTTTTGAATAACCTGGAATGCTCTTGAATTTTCTTGAATTCTTTTGAATTTTCTCGACTTCTAAATTCGCTTCAATTCCATCTGAAGACAATTGATTTTTTTAACATTTTGGATTCTTGTGAATTTCCTTGAACTATTTTGAATTTTCATGAATAATTTCCTTGAATTCTTAACAATTCGCTTCAATTCCACTTTAAATAACTTAATTCTTCTAACTCTTGGATGCTTTTAAATTTATTTGAATTGTCTTAAATGATTTTGAATTTCATTGAATTCTTTTTAATTTCCTTGATTTTTTTTGAGTTTGCTTGAATTCTGTTGAATTTCCTTAAATTCTTTTGAACTTCCTAGAATACTTTTGAATTTTCTTGAATTTTTTTGCATTTCCTTCACTTCTAAATTAGCTTCAATTCCACTTGGAGACAATTGATTTTTTTAAATTTTGGATTCTTGTGAATTTCCTTGAATTCTTTTAAATTCGCTTCAATTCCACTTGGAGACAATAGATTTTTTAACGTTTTGGTTTCTTGCGAATTTCCTTGAATTCTTTTGAATTCGCTTCAGTTCCACTTGGAAACATTTGATTTTTGAAACTCTTTGGATTCTTTTGAATTTTCTGCAATTCACTTGAATTTGTTTAAATTCCACTTCAAATATTGAATTTTTTTGAATTCTTCCTAATATGCTTCAATTCCACTTCAAGTATTTAAGTTTTTTCAATTTTTAATTAATCACTTCATTTAATCAATCAATTAATTATTCACTTTACATTAATCACTTTTTTCAATTCGAATATTTGATTTTTTTTAAATAGTAGCATTTTTTTAGTTTACTTGAATAATTTTGAATTTCCTTTCATGATGTTACATTTTCTTGAATTCTTTTAAATTTGCTTGAATTCTGTTGAATTGCCTGGAATGCTTTTGAATTTTCTTGAATTCTTTTGACTTTTTTTGACTTCTTCCAAATTGGCTTCAATTCTAGTTGGAGACAATTGATTTTTTTAACTCTTTGGATCATTGTGAATTTCTTTGAATTTTCTTAAATGATTTGGAATTTTCTTGAATTCTTTTAAATTTTCCTGAATTCCTACAAAATCAATTTAATTCCGCTTGAAGACAATTGATTTTTTTAATTACTCGGATTCTTTTGAATTTTCTCCAATTCTTCTGAATTCGCTTAATTTCCACTTCAAATAATTAATTTTCTTGAATTCTTCTAAATTCTCTTGAATTCCACTTCAAATAAATTGATTTTTCAACTCTTAGGATTCTTTTTAGTTTACTTAAATAATTTTGAATTTCCTTGAATAATTCTGAATTTCCTTGAATTCTTTCGAGTTTGCTTGAATTCTGTTGAATTTCCTTTAATTCTATTGAATATTCTGGATTGATTGCTTTTGACTTTTCATGAATTGTTTTGAATTTTCTTGAATTCTTCTCAATTCGTTTTAATTCCACTTGGAGACAATTGATTTTTTTAACTCTCTGGATTATTGTGAATTGCTTTGAACTTTCTTGAATGATTTGGAATTTCCTTGAATTCTTTTAAATTTCCTTGAATTCTTCCAAAATCAATTAAATTCCACTTGGAGAAAATTGATTTTTTCAATTCTTCGGATTCTTTTGAATTTCCTGCAACTCTTCTAAATTAACTTCAATTCCACTTCAAATGATGAATTTTTTGAATTCTTTTGTATTTGCTTTAATTTTACTTCAAATAAATCGATTTTTTAACTCTTAGGATTTTTTTGAGTTTGCTTGAATAATTTTGAGCTTACTTGAATAATTTTGTATTTCCTTGAATTCTTTTGAGTTTGCTTGAATTCTGTGGAATTTTCTTAAATTATTTTGAATTTCCTAGAATACTTTTGAATTTTCTTGACTGTTAAATTCGCTTCAATTCCACTTGGAAGCAATTGATTTTTTAAACTCTTTGGATTCTTTTGAATTTCATCCAATTCTTCGAAATTCGCTTAAATTCCACTTCAAATGATGGATTTTTTTTAATTCTCTTAAATTCGCTTCAATTCCACTTCAAATAAATTGATTTTTTTAACCCTTAGGATTTTTTTAAACTTATACTTGAATAATTGTGTATTTCCTTGAATTCTTTTGAGTTTGCTTCAATTATTTTGAATTTTCTTAAATTCTTCTGAATTCGTTTCAATTTAACTTGTATTCAGTTGAATTGACTTAAATACTTTTTAATTCTTCGAAACCCTAGATTCCCGTATACTTCAAAAATTTCTACATATTTCCTATACTGGTAATCCCCTCGGAAATAATGAAATTTAATGCAGCACTCAAATTATAATTAAAAACGATTTTAAAAGAAGGGTATGCGATATTTTTGAATGGACATGTTCACTGTTCCTCTCGGCATCAATGTCGTTGCCAGGACAGCGGCTTGGCGAAGAGGAGGATCGAGTTGACGTAGGATGGCGAAATACGGGGGTGTGTACTTCACATTGAGACGCGGCCAACTGCGTTCCATAATCTCATCACAATATCGCTGCGAGGTGGCGAGGCGAGGATAAGTCCTTGTCAGTGTGTACAATATCCATGTCGATTGTTGTAATAACGAATATAGTTATGGCGGATATACTCTACCTCAGTTGCATCCAGCCGCGCGGGTTATCAGAATTAAGCTGCGTGAACAATACCTATACATTTTCACGACAAACATAGTCCACACAGAGAAATGTTCACATAATCGCGTCTTATTTGTATCATAGCTATATTTGTCTCCCCTCCCCTCTTGCACCATTCAAGCTTTGTTTCAAAATTAGTACATTTCTATTAGTATCATTATTCTCATCTCTTGACGAAATCAAAAACAATTTTGCATTGATTTGTGCTTATAGAGCCATATAGAAGTTGTAAGTATGCATAAGAATCTATATGGAATTACTACCTGTCGCTGAGGTGTTTTCTATAAGCTTCTGTTGGCATCATTACTTCATCTTTGGAAATGCCTCACTGATCCTAGACTTCTGGGTCTATATGGATCCATATGGAATTACTAACAGCCATTGAAGTAATTTCCATATGAAGTTTGTGTCTTAATTTTGTGTTGCTAAATGCCTCATTCATTCTTACAAATTTCCGGGTCTATATGGCTCTATAATATGGACTTACCAACAGACAATGAGGTGGTTTCTATACGTTTCTGTTGGTATCTTTATTTCGTTTTGGGGAATACCGTGTTGATTCTCATACGTGGAATTACCAACAGTCACTGAGGTGGTTCCTATACGTTTCTGTTGGTATATATTTATTTCGTTTTGGGAAATACCTTATTGATTCTCATAGACTTCCGGGTCCATATAGGGCTCTATATGGAATCAAGAACAGTCACTGAGGTGGTTTTATATGCATCTGATGGTATCTTTATTTCGTTTTGGGAAATGCCTCATTGATTCTCATAGACTTCTGGGTCTACATGGCTCTATATATATGGAATCGTCAACATCCACTGTGGTGGTTTCGATATGTTTCTGTTGGTACCGTTATTTCATTTTCGTGAATGGATCATTGATTCTCATAGAATTCCGTATCTATATGGCTCTACATGGAATTGCCAAAAGTTACTGAGGTGGTTTCAATATGTTTCTGTTGGTATATTTATTTCGTTTTAGAGAATAATAGACTTTCGGGTCTATATGGCTTTATATGGACTTACGAACAGTAGGGACTTTGCACGATATGTTAAGAAAATCACAGAAAAAACTAAGAATAAAATTTGTTGCAGGAAATTTTTTAGAGAGATAAAGTTTTGTTCAGCCAACTTCGCGTCTTTCAAAATACATGTGTTTGTCATGGAATAAAAAAGAAAGTTTAACCGATATTTGTGTAAAGTTCATCCTGTGAAGTTAATTTTTGTTGCAAAGAATCTTTCGTCGGAAATCGATGTAAAGTTTATCTTCTGTTTTTTCTGTGATCCATATAGAAACCATTCAAGTTATTTTTGTAGTTCCATGTAGAATACGGCTTAGGAGGATCCATACAGATCCATATGGAGGTAGGTACTTGCCGCATCCTCAGAAAAGTTCCATTTATAAATCCATATAGAGACCACTTCAAATATTGTTTGTAATTCTATATAGGTTGCCCGTTGGGAGCATACATGTAATTCCATATAGAGAAAGGGACTTTGGGCGATGTTAAAAAAATCCTATTTGGAAAACCATAAAGAAACCAGCACTTTAAATCATGTTTGTAATTCCATATAGAGTAGATCTTGGGAGCATCCACATAGATACATGTAGATGTTTAGGGACTTAGTGTGTCGGCAGAAAAATCCTGTATGGTAATCCACATAAATACTTACAGCAAAAGGGACGCTTTTAAAAATCCATTTAGAAACTATCTCAAATTCTAATTGGAAATCCATCTAGAATACGACACTAGGAAATCCGTATAGAAACTTATGGACGATATTAAGCATAAAAATGTTTTTCTGTTGAACTAAAACTTTCGAGATGTTAGACTGAAAGATCCAAAATATTAAAGTCGTTGTCCTAATACAGCAAGACGCCATACCTCTATCAGCTACATGATGAAGCTTATAGTAAATTTCGTGGTGAATGCTGTCGACATCTTTTGGTCACTTCATGAAGCTTCTAATCAATAATATTTGGATGTGATGGTGAAATCCAATGTTTCGTGTCGTATCTCGTATATGTAAACTTGCGGCAAGATTACGATTATTAATATTTTGGTCACAGGACAGTAATAATGCTCTATACAGGGTGTCCCAGACTCAAGTGTCCGGACTTGTATAGCCGTATAAAAATGAAAAAAAAATAAATAGAAAATTCCTTTTCCAAAAATCAGTTGAAGTTTTAGTTTTTTAGTTATAAAACATTTAAGCTGGACCAATCAGGAGCGCCGTATAAACAGCCGTGTGTGCGTGAACGAGATTTCAATGCAGTGTTATCGAAGCGAGCGCAGAGGTGGGTTAGCGATGGAAGAACACTACGTTGGAATCCCGTTCACGCATATGGCTGTTTATACGGCGCTCCTGATTGGTCCAGCTTAAATGTTTTTATAAGTAAAAAACTAAAACTTCAACTGATTTTTGGAAAAGGAATTTTCTATTTATTTTTTTAATTTTTATACGGCTATATATGTCTGGACACTTGAGTCTGGGACACCCTGTATAGGAACCCATATGTGAACCTATATGATTCCCATATATAGGTTCCTATCCCGACCATGTCCCAATTCGCCCATGCGATTTTATATAGAAATCTATGTCGAATCCTGTATGAGTTCTCACGTGGGGATCCCCATACGGGTTCCTATATGGAGCCCCATGTGTGGATTTTTAGATTTATAATTCTATAACAGTATTATACTTGAAATTTACCAATAAAAATTCCTGATAAGAATACATGTAATGAGGAATATTTTTTACTCAGTATATCAACAATATGTCAATTATATCCACTGTAAACGAGATTTCTAAATATTTGAAAGATTTCATGGAATCTCCAAGAATTTTAAAGGATTTTCACTACAAAGGATTTTAAGGGATTGCCAGGGAGTTTAACTTTTTAAAAGGGACTTCACGATATTATGTACGAAGTCCATGGAATTCGAAGAATTTCGAGGAATTTTCACGTGATTTAAACAATTTGAAGGGAGTTAGAAAATTTTCAAAAGATTTAACGGATTTTTATAGGATTTCCGAACATTATTAAAAATTAAAAATTTTAATTTAAAATTCTCATTTAAATGGGATTTAAAGAGACTCAGAATGATTCCCGTGGATTTCAAAGATTACAATGACTTTTAAGGAATTAAAAATATTTCAAGTGATCTCGTAATGTTTCGAAATATTTCACCGAATTTTAAGAATTTTAACAGACTTTTAGAGATTCTAAGGGACCTCGAGTAATTTTAGTAGCTTTTGAAAGAATTTAAGGAACCCCAACCTTTTTTTTCAAGCATTTTTAAGTAAGGACTTGTAAGATTTTCTGAACCTCCCCCCCCCCCCCTCTCCGAAAAAAACCTTATGTAATTAATGGACGCTTCCTAATCATAAATTCACGAAATAATGATAAATAGATAGACAAATGAATTCATGAAAAAAATTTATATGGAAAAAATTACATAAGATAGGGGGAGGCGGTTTGAAATTTAAAAAAAACTTTTCGTTATTTATGCAAAGCCCCTATATATCTGAAGTATCTAAAATATCTGGTCTAAAGGGTTTATGGTTGTAAAAGCAAACGTAAATAGTCCACTTTCATACATGTATAGCTGTATCTATTCAGAAAAATATGGATTCTTATATATAATATTAGGATTTGATATGATATCAAAGTCCGGATTTCTCTATACTGGACACAGATCTTCTAAAGCTTTTTAGTACTCATACGAATTTTCAATATTCTGAAGGAAAATTTCCATATTCATTCAAAATGTCAGTGAAAACCCACTGGAATTTGCAGTGACCACCATTGAAAATTTCAGTCGTTTTTGATTAGGTGAACCAATTAAATATACGACTTTCAATAAAATTTTCAAAAGTTGTTTTATCCAACCCTTAAGAATTGGTCACGCCCAGAAACAAAGAACCGATTGGAAAATTTGAATCAGCCTGAAGCTTTAGTGAATCTGCAATCTTAATTGGTCATTTCCGAGAGCGACCGATTCAATACGATTTCAAATTTAAAGTTCTCAGACTCTGCAGAAATAGAAAATAGAAAAATAAAATTTACAAAAATACAAAATGGAAAAGAAATTATTGTACGTGTCACATTGAGTTCAATATGAAAAGAATTTTCAAGAAAATAGTTAAGTTTTCAAGCAAAGAAATGTATTTTCAACTGAAATTATGAATCTTTAACCCAGAACTTTGATTTTAATCAAATAAATTTAACTTTGAACCAAGTCTAGTTGAAGTTTCAACCAAAAAGATGAATTCTGAACCAAGAAGATTAATTTTCTACTAAAAGAGACGAATTTTCGAAAAAATAAATTTTTAACTGAAGAATATCAGTTTTTGACCAAAAGATGAATAGTTACATTTTCAATTAAAAAGATTAGTTTTTAACAAACAAAAAATGAATTTTCAACAAAGTAGTTCATTCTTCAGCAAAAGAGATGAATCTTCAATCATAAAAATAAATTTTCAACCAAATCATTAAATTTTCTCAATTGAACTGTTTTTAATTTAAAATAAAAATATTTTTTGGTTGAGGTATCAACTATTACATTTTTTGTTGAAAATTCAAGTCCTTGGTTAAAAGTTGAAAAATTTTTTGGAAGAAGTTTTTGGATTGAGGATTCATAATTTTAGTTGAAAATTCTTCTCTTTGGTTAAGAATAGAACTATTTTGTTGAAAATTGAAATATCAGCTATCACATTTTTTGTTGAAAATTCAACCCCTTGGTTGAAATTGAAGAATTCTTTGATAGAATGAATAACCTTTATGATTGAAGATTCATAATTTTAGTTGAAAATTCTTCTGTTTGGTTAAAAATTGAACTATTTGGTTGAAAATTCGTTTTTCTAATTAAAAAATAATTTTTCAACTAAAAATGTAACTGTGTGTTTGGTTTGCTTGAATATTAGCTTGTTTTTGAAACTTCAACTATTTTGTAGAAAAATCATTTCTTTACCTTGAAAATTCAAGAATTTGTTAGAGAATTCAACTATTTCGTGAAAAAAAATTTTTTTTTCTTGCAAATTAATTTTTTTCAATTAAAATATAACTATTCCATTTTTGGTTAAAAATTGACCTTTTTAGTTAAAAAATTCAACTAGTTGGTTGAAAACTTATGTAATTTGTTAAAAATTTGTCTCTTTGATGGAAAATTCAATTATTTGGTATCAAAATTCAGATACTTTGTTGAAATTTTTTTTTTAATTAATTTTTTTCAGTCAAAAATTTAACTATTTAATTGAAAATTCATTATTTTGTTTAAAGTTTGTCCTTTTTGGTAGAAAATTAATCCTCTTATAAGTGAAAATTTTATGCATTATTTTGAAAATTTGTTTTTTTTTGCAAAAATCAATTTTTTTGGTAAAATAGTGGAACTGTTTGGTTGAAAGTTAATCTGTTTTAGTTAAAGATTCAATTAAAGTATTTGGTAGAAAAATCGCCATTTTTAATTGAATTTGACTGTTTTCGATATAAAATAAAGATATTTTTCGGTTGAATTATCAACTATCACATTTTTGGTGGAAAATTCATCTTTTTAGGTAGAAAATTTAACTACTTGATTGAAAATTGAAGCATTTTTTGTACGAATTGAGAATTTTTTTAGTTGAAGATTATAATAATTGTAGTTGAAAATTCATTTCTTTAGTTAAAAACTAATTTTTTTACAGAAAATTTAACTATTCCATTTTTGGTTCAAAATGTATCTTTTTTAGTTACAAATTCAACTAATTGGTTGAAAATTCACGTATTTTGTTCGAAATGTATTACATTTTTGGTTAAAAAATCAACTCCTTGGTTGAAAGTTGAAGAATTTTTTGGTAGAATAAAGAACTTTTATAATTAAAGATTCATAATTCTAGTTGAAAATTGTTCTATTTGGTTAAGAATTAAATTATTTTCTTGAAAATTCGTTTTTCTGGTTAAAAATTTAATTGTGTGGTTGGTTTGCTTGAATATTAATTTTTTTTTAAACTTTAACTGTTTTGTAGGAAATTCATCTTTTTGGCTTGAAAATTCAACAATTTAGTAGAGAATTCAACTGTTTTGTAGTGAATTCGTTTTATTATTTCAAATTAAGTTTTTGTAATGAAAATTAAGCTATTCCATTTTTTGTTGAAAATGGACCT
>CAKNXH010002091.1:0-27782 GCA_932178445.1 Andricus quercusramuli | reverse complement strand
AAATTGTTTATATTTTAATGTTACGGAATAAAACTTTAAAAACGTGAATGCAGGCTTCGCGCGTATGCATCTGCTGCCAGTTCATAATTACTAAATATTATATTTTAATTTAAATAAAAAGTACAAAAATTCAGGATCTATTTCATATCATTGCTCAAGAATTGGCTTTCTAATATCGCTCTGTTTACGGTCATCTGACAGCAGGCAATCTGTAGGGCGTTCTTTTTTTTCAATTGAAATCAAACTCCTTCACCCTAACTTATAAGAGGTCTGAGCTTCTGAAAATCTTCAATTTCAATACAAAGACGAGATTCCCTCACAATTTTTCTTTTTCAGACAACGATTACACCAGAATCGCCATTATCCATTAACGTTTGCTGCGATTTATACAAAAAATAGCAAGAATTAACTGTTGTATGGAAATTTATTTTTGAAAAAGTTGAATTATCGACAAAAAACTTAATTTTCAGTCAAGAGAGATGAATTTTCAATCCAAAAAGACGAATTTTTAATAAAACAGTTGAGTTTACGACCATAAAGATGACTTTAACAAAATAGCTAAATTGTAAACAAATTAATTAAACTTTCCACCAAATAGTTGAATTTTTGTTATACAAAGACGAATTTTCAATCAAGAAGATCAATTTTCTATCAAAGGACGAATTTTCAAAAAAATACAAAAATTTGAAATCAAATAGTTGATTTTTTTTAAACAAGATTAATTTTCTACCCAAAGAGATGAATTTTTAACAAAACAGTCAAGTTTTCAAGCTAAAAAGTGCAATTTTTGTTAGAAAACAGTTGACTCTTAAACCGGAAAAGAAGAATTTTCAATCAAGAAAGATGAATTTTCAACTATACAAACTAATTTCGAACAAAAGGAAACGAATTTTCAAGCAATTGATTCCAACTAAAAAAGACGAATTTTGAACAAAATAGTTGAATCCTCGACGAAAATTATGAATTTTCAATAAACAAGATTAGTTTTCTACTAAAACAGACTATTTTGTTACAAAAGACATGCATTTTCTATTAAATTGTTTGATGTTTAACATACAATTTTCGACTAAAAATAGAATAGCTACATTTTCAGATAAAAAAATTAATTTTCAAAAAAAAAAAATGAATTTCCAATAGAATAGCTAAATTTTCGAATGAATAGTTTATTTTGCAAGAAAAAAGTTAATTCAAAGTAGCTGAACTTTGAATTAAGCAATTGATTTTTCTACAAAAAAATAAATTCTCAACCAAACGTGTAACAGCTCATATTTCCTCGAATATTTCAACAAAAACAGATTTTAGTTTTTCATAAAAACCAGTTAAATTAAAAAAAAACACGAATTTGCAACAAATTACATGAAATCTCCACCCAGAAAAGATTAATTTGTAACAAACAATGCAATAGTTATGTACATTTTCAGTGAAGAAAATTAATTTCTCACGAAAAAAAAAACAACGAATTTTGAGTAAAACAAGAAAAATATACAAGAAAAAAGGTTTTAACCAAAGAGATGAATTTTCAACGTAAGTGATGAATGTTCAAAACAGAAAAATGAATTTTCAAGAAGAGATTTTAACTTTTAAATAAAGAGTTGAATTTTATACTAAAAAGTTTATTTTTTAATCAACAAGATTAATTTACCACGGAAAAGATGAATTATCTACAAAATAGATGAATTTTTAATCAAAAACATGAATTTTCAAGAAAAAATCTGATTCAGTACCAATTAGTTGAATTTTCAACTAAAATTATGAATCTTCAACCAAAAAGAAAAAGAAATTTTCTACAAAGTAGCTCAACTTCAAATCAAGTAATTGATTTTTCTACAAAAAAAAAATGAAATCTCAACTAAACGTGTAATAGCTAATATTTCTTCGAATATTTTAAAGAAAAAAAAATTTCAATCAAAAACAGCGAAATGCAACAGAAAAGAAGAATTTTCAACAAATTACATGAATCTTCAACCAGTAAAGATAAATTCTTAACAATAAATGCAATAGATACATTTTCAGTGAAGAAAATTAATTTTTCACACAAAAAAGTCGAATTTTGAGCTAAACAGTTGCATTTTTAACTAAAGAGATACATATTTAACGAAAATTAAATATATTCAAAACAGAAAAATGAATGTTCAAGAAAAGATTTGAACTTTCAAATAAAGAGTTGAATTTTCAAGAAGATTTTTTTTTAACCAACAATATTAATCTCCCACGAAAGTAATGTATTATCTATAAAATAGATGAATTTTCAACCAATTACTGGAATTTTGAACTAAAAAAAAAATGATTTTTCAACCAAATAGTTGAATTTTAAACTAAAAAATTGATTTGCAACCAAAAATTGAATATTTTAATTTGCAGTTAAAATAAATTATTTTTGAACCAAAAAAGAAACTAATTTTCAACAAAATAGTTGAATTTTCTACCAAAGATATGAATCCTCAACCAAAAAAATAATAATTTGTAACAAAATACTTGCATTGTAAAGAAAATAATTAAATTTTCAACCAAATAATAGAAGTTTTAATCAAGCGAAATAAACTGCGAATCAAAAATATAATGATAGACTTTTCAACAACCAAAAATTAACTTTTAACCAAAGATAGTTGGGTTTTCTTCATGGGGTTCAATTCAATTTGTTCAAATTTAAGCAAGAAAACCAAAAAATGGGAACTTTTTTTAAAAATGGGGGGAAAAGAATTTTTAAAAAAAGGGGAAAGATTTTATGGGCGGCCCCTAATTTGTTAAGTTAATCTGCTGTCTGAGTTAAGTTTTACATTATATAAATGTTCTTAAATGAAAAGAAAATGTCTATAGAGAGGCCAGAAAACTTGATTTTCAAAACTTCCTGACTTTCTGTGATTTATAAGTATATAAATAAATATAAAATAAATATAAATATAAATAAATTTATAAATTTTTTATCAAGATTCGCGGTAGTGAATCGCCGCCAAATAAAAAAAATCGCGAATATCTTTTCTTGAAAGAACGCTCTATATTTATCGTACAAGTTCTGGATATTTCAGCCAATTCTTCGCTGGACACAGAAGATTCAGAAAAACATGAAAAATGTATCATTTTTAGCAGTTCAATCGATCTGTAGTGTAGGATGGTTCAAATTCTTTTTTTTTAATTTTCATGCTTATCGCCCGAAAATGTCTAATACTGAATCATCGTTAACAATCATAATTGTTTAAACAATTTATTATTATTAATAATTTTCTCTTAGAATAATGCTAGAAAATTGCAGTTTTTTCACAAATTTTTCACTTTTTGTCAAATTTTTAATTAGATTGAGGTAAATAATTAATTAAATTTTACAAAATTAATTTTTAAAACAATTTATTATTATTTTAAATAATATTATCATTGAATAATGTTAGAAATTTGCAGTTTTGTCTGAAATATTCAACCTAATGTCCACTCTTCACTTAGAGTTTCGTAATAATATTATTGGAATTTAAGCAACATAATTGTTTAAACAAATTATTATCGTTAAAAACTATTTTCTCCTATAGTAATGCTAGACAGTTGTTGCCTTTTTCTGAAATTTTCCACTTTTTGTAAACTTTTCACTTACTTAGTACAGTAATAATTAATGCAAGTTGGGAAAAATAATTGTTTAGGCAATTTATTATTGTTTATAATTAACTTTCCTCAGATGATTGCTAGAAAGTTGATGTTTCTTCTGAATTTTTCAACTTTTTGTCAACTTTTTACTTGGGGAGTTAAAAATTAATGCAAGTTAGGTCAAAATATTAAATAATAATAATAATTTGAACAAAAAGGCCATCAGCAACTACTTCAAGGAAAATTTACATTTGATATGATCCATATAGAAAATTTAAAGAATGTTTCAAATATCTGTTTTATTTCAGAAAAATATATTCACAAAAAAGAAAGAGATTGTTAACAATATGATTGTCTCTAATTTTTATTTATTATTTGTTGATAACTGGAAAAGTAAATCAAAGTTAAACATGTAAAAAAAACTTCCTAGACCAATAAGCAAAGAGCACATTATTAACAGAAAGAATAAATTGTTGAAATAATTATTTTTGTCAACTTACAATAATTATTATCACATTGAGTGAAAAGTGGGCAAAAAGTTAAAAATTTCAGAAAAAACTCCGCAAATATCTGGCATTAATACAGATGAGGATATTTATAAGCAAGGATAATTAGTTTGAACAATTATTTTTGTTAATTTGAATCAATTATTACTTTACACTAATTGCAAAGTGGACAAAAAGTTGAGAATTAAAAAAAAACGCAACTGTCTGGCATTAATATAGGAGAAGATAGCCATAAACAATAATAATTTGTTTAAACAAGTATTGTTGCTAAATTGAATTAAATGTTAACTCACTTTAAGTGATAATTGGACAGAAAGTTAAACCTTTGAGAAAAAACTGCAATTTCTAGCATTATTCAAAGACAATATTATTAACAATAATAATAAATTGTTTAAACAATTAATGTAGAAATATAGTTATTTGTATAAAGTAGTATTTCAAGTAGTAAAAACGAATTGCATTTAAAAAACCGAAAAAAAATCATAATTAGCGCTTATATTATTATATTATATTTATATTATTTTATTCGTATTCTGTGGCTAATTTAGGAAATAAATGTTGAATTTCAAATTGATTCAGCTAATATTGACGATTCTGAATAAAATTTACATAAACGTCTTTTTTTCTTATGGGAAATATGTTCATTTTTTTCAAAACAAGAAAAAATGGATTTATTTTTGTGTAGATTCGAATAAATTTCCGGGCGATATCCATAGAAATTCGAAAAAATGTTGTCCATTGCATTCTTGAACCAACCTCATCTGTAGCCAACAATGTGCAACCAATTCGTCCAAAAAATTCATAATAAATTGACTACATGGAGTCATGGAGCTTATTCAGGGGTATTTTGCAGGAAATTTTGTTTCGTTCACTATTTCTAGAGATATTTAAGATGGTATGCGCAAAATTAGATTTTTCAACATTTTAATCGACCTTTAGCCTACATTTGCCAACGGCGATACCACGCTGAAAACACCAGTTCCCGTTAGATCACTGAAGTTAAGCAGTGTTGGGCGCGGTTAGTACTTGGATGGGTGACCGTTCGGGGAATACTGCGTGTTGTTGACCCGTCGTGGGTGTGGTGGACCCACACTGGTAGTATTTATCCACCTAGAAACACTACCCGAATCGGGTAGTGAGGCAATGAACTTTCGAGTTTGAAATGCTAATCAATTTTTTTTTTTTTTTTTAGCCTACATTCTTATTACACTCAACTCTCAATTTTGAATCCAATTCTGGGCTACCAAGACCCGAGGCTGGCCCAGAATCGGATTCGTTTTTTCATGTGCGAGCGTATAAGGGTAATATTGTCAAATTTAAGGCAAACTTGAAGTCCCAGTAATATAACATTAACTTAGAAATTCGTACTGCTTTTTCTTTTTAATTTAATAAATACTTATTATCATCCTTTACAAAATGGTCGGTTCGTTTTTTTAATTTCTGTTCCTATTTACTTTAATTTAATATAAGAACACCCCAAACGTCATTACCGTACGGCGTTCCAATCTCACTTTGCACAAGGATAAACTGATATTCTCCTTTTTTTTAGACAGTAACCTGAAAAACGCTTAGCGTATCAAGTTTGTAAACTTTGGATGAACATAAATTGAATATTGTACATTTTCTAAGTAGAATAAGTAATATTGTAAAAACCTTAAAGTCTGTCCCTCGATTTTTGTCATTTCAGACGTCATTACCGTACGTCTTTTTTTCTAGTAAAATATTGTAGTTACAGTTGAGTAATAAATACAGAAATATTTAGCGTATCGTTTGATACAAGATTCTATAAAATTGAGCTAAAAAGATTAACTCTTTTTTTGTGAATCTAATATTAAAACTGAAAAATACATTTTGACAACAAAAATGTCATTCCCGTACGTGCGTTAAAAAACATTTGCGGGGTGAAAAAAAATCATTTTTCTCGCATCATTACCGTACGGTACAATAGAAGAGAGTACGACTGCTTATATGCGCGTGAGCGTGGATCAGGTGGGCCAGTTTCTTTAATATTTCCTAATAAATATACAGATCTAGTGATGCATATCGATCATTTTTGGACAAAATCGAGATTTGCTTAAAACATAGTTCGTCTCGATGTGATGAGTATGGTGTTCAAGGTTTTAATTACATCTGACGAGATTTTTTAAAAATTTCAAAATCATCGATATGCATCACTATACAGATCACAAGAAGTAAGCTAAATAAGTGAATTATAAAGGAAGAGATGTGAAATTTTAGAAAATAAGTAATTTATTGTAGTTTTCGCTACACTTGTTGAATTTCCATGAGTTCATATTTTTAATATTGATAAAAATGGAACCATAATTTATTACTCAGTTACTGAGTTAGTATGTGACACGATGTAATAAATAGATTTTAATACATTTTGATAAAGCATGTAAATAGTTTTAGTGAAAGTTTTGAATCTTTAATTGTACATTGTACTACAGTCACGTTGTTTCCATTTTTGTAATTTAAAACGTATTTATTGAAATAAAAAATAATAGTTGCAATTAGACTTTTGATTTATTACGTCACCTTACTTATATTTGAAAAAATTATCTACAATATTTAAATATTTCGTATTACCTAAATGGCATGCGTTATACGTTATTCACTTTTGAACTTTTCAAAAGGTCCCGCTCTGTTTTATCAATCTCCTAACCTCAAATCCACTTTCCGTATTTCATGTACGAATTTCATTATTATTTCTTATTTTTATAACTGCTTCTTTTGGATTTAAAATTTTTAGATTTGATAAGATCAATTTCCGTTATAAAACAGTTAATTCCTAATAATAATGTGATTGCCACTGTAGGTGCTAAAATTTGCCTACAATTTGTACAATTACCAATAAGCTGTCAAGGACGTTCTGGGGGAGTAGGGGTAACAGAAACAGTCAAGGGTGAAGCAGGCCGAAGATCGGACGGCCCAGAATCGGGAGCTGAGTGTATATTGTATAATATAATATGATATAATATAATATTCACAATATATTATATTGTTCAATAATAAATATTAATATCCTCAGATCATTGAAATCTATTGAAAGTTCCTTTGAATCTTTCAAATGTTTTGAAATCGTTTGAAATCTCTTGAAACATTTTAAAGCACTTAACAATTTCATAAAACCCTTTGAAATCCATTCAAAATATTGAAATATATTAAAAATTTCTTGCAAACATTTAAAATACCCTAAAATATTTCAAAATGATTCACGGAAAAATTCAAAAATATGTGTAGACTTGCACTCAATTGTAGTTAATCCATGGTAGGTTAATTTATTGAAGGAAAATTATCTTTTCTGTGTGACTAAAAAGTGATTTGAGAAAAAAGTGACTATTTTCTTACAGAAATTCCCTGACTCTTGCAATGTTTTTATTCGTTTTTTTTTAACATGTATATTAGTTTCACACAAATATCATATGGATAAAAAATGTGAAGACAATAAAAAAGGACAAATCTCTCATTTGGTGTTTGATTGGAAAAAAATTATTTTACGCCGGTAAAAGTCATCAAAAGAACGATTTCTTAGAAACATGTTGTACCCTTAAACATGTTTTTAAGGATTTCAAGAATCCTGTAACCGTTTGCATACAGTGTAGGGGAACAATATGTAATAAAGGTGAGATGAGAAATTTGAAACCTGGGCACCAGAAAAAATATTTTTTACGAAAAATTTGTTTAATAAGGCTTTTAATAGCTTCTGAATCACTAAAATTAGATAAAATAGTATTATATATATATATATATATATATATATATATATATATATATGAATAGATGAAATACGAAAGAATAATTCATGTACGTTATATTCGAAAGTACATTTTTTAAACCAACATAAACTTTAAGAAACCAAATTGTACAACAAAATTCACACAAGAAGGCTTAGAAAGAATTATGTTCCTCAAAAAAATGTTTTTTAAAAAACAAATACACAAGAAAATCAATTTAGGCAAAATGATTGCACAACAAGAGTTAAAATAAGAGACATATGTTTTCAAATAACATTGCTAAACGGCTCATCAGAGACAGATGTATGACAATTGAATGCATTTTTTGTTTATAGATAAAATAGGGGAAAATATAATAAATAATAAATATATATGGGTAATTGTCAAATTGCAGGCAAATTTTAGCACCAACAGTGACAATCATATTATTATTAGGAATTAAATATTTCATAACGGAAATTGATCTTATCACATGTAAAAATTTTAAATCCAAAAGGGGCAGTTATGAAACTAAGAAATAATAATAAATCCATGCGAACGCGCATATAATCAGTCTTTCGCTAGTTCTATTGTACCATACGGCAATGATGCGAAACAAATGTTAAAGTTTAACCATTTTTGATGTTTATAAAAAAATAACAGTTTTTAATTGTAAAAAGTCACCTACTTATGAAAGAAAAACCGCCAAGAAAGTAACGGAATGGTATTTATAAATTTTTTTCACCCCGTAAATGTTTTTTAACGCACGTACGGGAATGACGTTTTTGTCATCAAAATGCACTTTTCAGTTTCAATGTCAGATTCACAAAAAAGACTTAATATTTTAAGCTCATATTTATAGCATCTTGTATCAAACGATACGCCTAATATTTCTGTATTTATTATTAACTACAATATTTTACTAGAAAAAAAGACGTACGGTAATGACGTCTGAAATGGCAAAAATTGAGGGACAGACTTCAAGGCTTTTACAATATTATGTATTTGACGTTAAGCGTTTTTCAGGTTATTGCCTAAAAAAAAGGAGCAAATCAGTTTATCCTTGTGCAAAGTGAGGCTGGGACGCCGTACGATAATGACGTTTCGGGTGTTCTTATATTAAATTAAAGTAAATAGGAACAGAAATGAAAAAAAGAACTAACCATTTTGTAGAGGATGATGAATAAGTGTTTATTACATTTTAAAAAATTCATCACGAGTTTCTAAGTTAATGTTATATTACTGGGACTTCAAGTTTGCCTTCAATTTGACCATTATCCATATAATAAAGGCGAGATGAACAGTTTGAAACCTGGGCACCAGAAAAAATATTATTTACAAAAAATTGGTTCAATAAGGCTTTTTTAATAGCTTCTACATTATTAAAATTAGATAAAATAGCAATATATATGTATAGGAACAATAAAATAAGAAAAAAATATAATAAAGGTAAAATGAAGCATTTAAAACCTATGGGCACTAGAAAACATATTGTTTACAAAAAATTTGTTTAATAAGGATTTTAATAGCTTCTACATCACTAAAATTAAATTAAATAACAATTATATGAATATAGAAATAAGAAAGAATAATTTATGTTAAATGAATCCATTTTTTGTTCATAGATAAAGCAGGAAAAATATAAAATAGGGAAAAATACACTCAGAAAAATTTTTCTTTGAATCAAACAAGCGTTTGCCGGCCCATATCAAAGATAGAATTTGTTTGATTCAAATAGAATTTGTTTGAGCTGAACAGTGGTGTATTTGAATCAAATACAATGTATTTGAATTAATAAAAGATTTGTTTGACCCTATATATTGAAGAAGGAATTTGTTTGATTCAAACAAATATTTTTCTGAGTATATATAATAAAGGTAGGATGAACAATTTGAAACCTGGGCACCAGAAAAAATATGTGTTACAACAAATTTGTTCAATGAGGCTTTTAATAGCTTCTGCTGAAATTTTAAGATTTGATCTCAGCATCTCTATTATATACTTTTTCCCCTACTTTATAAAGAATGTCCCAGAATTTTGGTAATTCTTTCAAAAAATATTTATCACTACAATTATTATGCTCTTGTATTTGTCTGTTTTTTATAAGAAGTCATACTTTGTATGCCTTTTACCAGCGTCAAAAAATTTTGTTTAGACAGACACAAAATGAGAGTTTTCTCCCTTTGTATTATTTTTACGTAAATTTGATGCTCGCAACCTCTACAAATTTTTTTTTTAATTTACGAAAATTAGAAGAGAACTTTCTCACCTAAGGGAAACAAACTGTCGCGAGATAAGCCCGCCGAAAAAAATTTTGAACCACCCTAATCTGTATATTGCAATTGTTATTTGTTTTAATAAGCATTTATATAGAAACTGAATCTGTTACTAAAATTAGTTTATCATCAATGACTGTTACATAAATCTGAATAATTTTGACAATATTTTAAATTAGCGTTTGGCACCGTAAACAGAATATATTATACGTATTAAATTGTACATTAATATTTCAGACAAAAGAAGATAATTAATATGGAATTATTTCATTGAAAACGCCATTGCGTTTTCACGTCGAATGATCATAATCCCACAAATTATACGAAAAGCGAATTAAACCAGGTACTGGGAGGGAGCCTAAAATACAGGAAACGCGCATGTCAAAATTCCTTGTCTGCCATTGGTCCTTAACAATTACATCGATATCTTCATGTCCTCCAATTGGCTCTTTTATAAAGTCCATCCTACTTTACACACTCATTCTCTATTACACATGTACATATTATTCAAAATATGACCTAATGGATATTTCGATTATTAATTGTACAAGGACAAAAAAAAATTGGCACTTCCTAATTAAACCGAATTTTTGGCCTAGGATAGATTTTATAATTATTTGTTCGTAAAATAATTTACCGAAAATTTCTGTAAAGTTACCAGAAAAGGTATAAAAATTATTGCAATTATGTAGTTGAATCATCAACTATAACATATTAATTTTAATGAAACAGTTTCATTTTCAACAAAAAAGATCAAATTACGATCAAAAGAGATGAATTTTAAAACCTAAAGGACGAATTTTCAAATAGAAAAGATCAATTTTCTAAAACTGAAATAGTTAAATTATTAGTTGAAAAGTGTATTTTTAACCAAGAAAACTGAGATTTCAACAAAATAGTTAAATTTTCAATCAAAGAGATGAATCTTCAACCAGAAAAATTAAATTTTAACAAAGTAATTCAACTTTTAACATATTAGTTGATTTTTCAATCAAAAATATGAATTTTCAACCATGAAGATTAATTTTCTACCAGAAAGGCCAAATTTTCGATACAATACATGAATTTTCAACCAAATAGTTGAATTTTCAACTAAAAAAGATTATTTTTCAATCAAAATCGTATAGTTAAATTTTCAGGACAAAAATTTATTTCCAACCAAAATAGAAACAAATTTTCAACAAAATGTAGTAAAATCCTCAATCATAACAGATTAATTTTAATCAAGCAGTTGCATTTGTAACAAAGAAGATGAAATTTCGACGAAAATAGATGAATTTTCAAACCTAAAAGACGAATTTTCAATTAAAAAAGATAAACTTCTACTTAAATTGGAATAGTTAAATTTTCAGTTAAAAAGTGGATTTTCAACCCAGAAAAATGATATTTCAATAAAATAGTTAAATTTTCAATCAAAGAGATGAATCTTCAACCAGAAAATTTAAATTTTAACAAAGTAATTCAACTTTTAACAAAGTAGTTGAATTTTCAATAAAAAATATATGAATTCTCAACCAAGAAGATTAATTTTCTACCAAAATGTCAAATTTTCAATAAAATGCAAGAATTTTCAACAAAATAGTTGAATTTTCAACTAACAAATTATTTTTCATCCAAAATCGACTAGTTAAATATTGAATACAAAAATTATTTTTCAACCCAAAAAAGAACAAATTTTCAACAAAATGTAGTAAAATCCTCATCAATCATAACTGATTAATTTTAATCAAGCAGTTGCATTTTTAACAAAAAAGATGAAATTTCGACAAAAATAGATGAATTTTCAAACCTAAAAGACGAATTTTCAACTAAAAAAGATAAACTTCTACTAAAATTGGAATAGTTAAATTTCCAGTTAAAAAGTTTATTTTCAGCCAAGAAGAATGAGTTTTCAACAAAATAGTTACATTTTCAACCAAATATCAAAGAGATGAATCTTCAATAAAAAAAAACAAATTTGAACAAAGTAATTCGATTTTAAACAAGTAGTTGAATTTTCAATAAAAAATATGAATTTTCAACCAAGAAGATTAATTTTCTACAAAAAAGTCAAATTTTCAATAAAATACATGAATTTTCAACTAAAAAGACCATTCTTCAACCAAAATCGAATATTCTTTTGTAACCAAAAAAATAAATCGTTGCATTTTTAACAAAAAAGACTAAATTTCGACCAAAAGAGATGAATTTTCAAACATAAAAGGTAAATTTTCAACTAAAAAAGATCAATTTCTATCAAAACTGGAATAGTTAAATTTTCAGTTAAAAATGTTTATTTTCAACAAAAAAAAAACGAATTTTCAACAAAGTAGTTACATTTTATCAAAGAGATAAATCTTCAACCAAACAAAAAAAAATAATTCTTAACAAAGAAGTTCAGCTTTTAATCAAGTTTTTTTTAACCAAGAATTTTCAACCAAAAACAAAAATTCTCAGCGAAAAATGCAATAATTGATGTTCCAAACAAAAAATGTTTTTATTTTAGATCAATAACGGTTGAATTCAATCAAAAGAAGAACGCATTTTTAACCAAATATAAAAAATTTTAACCAAAGAAATAAATTTGTAACTAAAATGATGAATCTTCAACAAGAAAAAAGACTTTCTAACAAATCAGTTCAGCTTGCAACCAACAAGTTGAATTTTCACTGAACATGATAAATTTTTAAGCAAAAATGAAATAGTTGAGTTTTCAAAAAAAGGAGGAATTTTCGATAAAATACTTAAATTTCCAAATACTAAAGATATGAATTTTCGACTAAATAGTTGAATTTTAAAGTAAAAAAAAAATATTTTCCAACCAAAATCGAATAGTTGAATATTGAGCACAAAAATTATTTTCCAACCAAAAAAAGAACAAATTTTCAATAAAATGTAGTAAAATCCTCCACCATAACATATTAATTTTAACCAACAGTTGCATTTTCACCACAAAAGATCAAAAGAGATGAATTTTCAAACCTAGAAGACAAATTTTCAAATAAAAAAGATTAATTTTCTACCAAAACTGGAATAATTAAATTTTTTAGTTCAAAAGTTGATTTTAAACCAAGAAAAATGAATTTTCAACAAAATAGTTACATTTTCAACCAAAGAGATCAATCTTCAACCAAAAAGATTAAATTTGAACAAATTAATTCAACTTCAACTAAGTAGTTGAATTTTTAATCACAAATATGAATTCTCAACCAAGAAGATTAATTTTCTACCAAAAAAGTCAAATTTTCAATCAAATACATGAATTTTCAACCAAATAGTTTAAGTTTTAACTAAAAAAGATTATGTAAATTCTTTCGCAACAAGAAAAAAAAATTTTTTTCAACAAAATAGTAAAATCCTCAACCAGTAGTTGAATTTTCAACAAAAAACGGAGGAATTTTCAATAAAATATATATATAAATAAAGATTTCGAACTAAATATATGGATTTTCGACTGGCATTGACAATTGAATTCTTTTTTATTTGAAAATGTTCCAAAATATTGTACATTTCAAACTCGAATTGAAAAAAATTCGAATTCAATGGCTCAAAATTTTGCAATTTCAAACATAAGATTAGAATAGCAATCTTGTTTTGTATTCTTTTTTTATAATTTTTATTTTCAATGTAATATAATGTCTTAAAATTGTCCGATGTTTAGTTGAAGATGTAAAAAAATGAATCATGTATAATTGAAAAATATTTTATTTGAGGATTTTAAGATTGCATAATAATTATAAACGAAGTGTTAAAAATTTATTGAGTTGAAACTAAAAAGTAAATTTAAATTTAGATTCGAAATAATTTTACAAGTAAAGTCGTTGAATTTATGAAAGCATATTCAAAAATTTTTCTATTTTAGTTTTTTAAATAATTGAAATTTACTTGAAATAATTGAAATTTAGAAGGATTTAAGTAAAAAAAGTTTTAATATCACAATTGTTAATGATTAAACATTTTTCAGTTTTAAATAAAGTTCTGATTCGTTCAATTTTCAACGTTACGTGGTAAAAATTTGTTCATTTTTAATTTTTCGCATTCAAAATTACATAATTTTAAACTTTCTTTTTTAGAATAATTCAATTTTATCGGCTTATAGGTAAAAAATTTTCAATTTGAACGTTGAAAATGACGGTGAATTTATTTTTTGATCCCACTAATTTGAACATTAAGAATTTTAGAAGCTTTGACTTTGAAACTTTAAATTCAGTTTTTGCTTTCAAACTGTAAAATTTTAATCGCTTCGGATTAAAAATTAATTGAATTAAAAAGTTTTCAATTTTAAATTATTCCATTTTGAACGATTTTAATTATAGAAATAATACCATTTCAATTCCTTTGAATTTTAAATGATTCAGTTTTCAAATTTCAATTTTAAATATTTTTAAATTAAAAATGATTTAAATACAAGAGATTTTAACATTAAAAGATTCAATATTGATAAAATTTCAATTCCACTGAATTTTAAATGATCTATTTTTCAAAATTCGTATCTGAAATCATTCAATTTTGAACATTCTAAGATTTTCCTATTTTCGAAACTTTATTCTGAAATCAATCAATTTCGAGACTCTTCAATTTTGAACGCTTTGATTTATTATTGGTACAATTTCAACTCTTTTCTAATAAAATTGTAGTATTTCAAAAATTCTGTTCTTATATTTTTTAAATTTGAGATCTTCCGATTTAAAAAAATTCAGTTTTCGAAATCTTGACGTTTTTTTTTTTCAAAATTTTACCGATTTTCCCTAACTTAAAATTGTTTGATTTCGAACATTTTCAATTCAAAATGCATTTTTTCCAAGCGCTTTCAATTCGAAAACATTACTTATTGCTTCAGAAATTTGAAAAACTCTTAACATTTCCTCTTGATAGTTTAGAAAATAAAAATACAAAGAAATAAAACAAAGTAATAAATTTAAAAAACTGTAAAGTTAATTAAATCTTCTTAAAAATTTCTGGTTTTCACAATAAACCTGTTCAAGAACTTTTCCTGTAAATACAAGTTTTTTAATTTAAAAAATAATCATTGTGAATTATTTTGTGATAAAATAAAAGAGTTTGAAATATTTTACTCTAAAAATGAAAAAATGCCTACATGTACAGTTTAATTAAAAAGATTTTATCCAAATACTAATGAGGGGGCCTGAACTTTTTTATTACGCTCCTGGACTCTATCGAAAGACTCCTCTATAAGCGCTGTGAACTTCAAGTCCCTTTGGCGCAGAGGATAGCGCGTTGGACTTCTAATCCAAAGGTCGTGGGTTCGATCCCCACAAGGGATGATCTTTTTTTGAATCAATTTTATACTTTTTCTCATTTATGAAAAATTCCTTCATGTCTAAATATACTTTATCTTAAAATGTAGTATACATTTGATTATGAATGTTCTATTTAATTATCATATAGGTAATAAAAAATGTAAAATAAATAGAATAGGAAATTAAATTTTTAAATAATATATTCAGGAGTCCCGAAAATCTGTTTTATGGACGAAATGTTTACTATAATAATAATAATGTTTACTAATAAATAATAAACGGTTATTTAAATAAAATAAGAATTTTCTTCACAAAAAAGCACACTGAAACCCCTAAATATTTTTTTTATTGTGGCAAATATCTGATACCATATTCCATTGGTTAAACTGGTTTTTCATCCGGTGTAAGAATATTTTGATTTTTTTTTCATTATTCTGAAAGTTGCAAAAAAAAAGAAAAAAGTAACAAAAGTCGAAAAAAAAGTTAAGAAAAGGTGAAAAAGTTACATTGAGCCGTTTTCAACTTCTTTTGACTTTTTTCGATTTTGTTTTGTTATTTTTAATAAAAATTGTGTGTATACTTTCATTTTTTAATGAAAATAATTCCTGTTCAACAATCAATATTAATAGTTAATTCAATGCACATTAGGGTGGTCCAAAAAATTTTTTTTAGAATTTTTATGGGGACACCCCCAATATTTGTTCGAATCCACCCAAAAATAAATCCATTTTTTTTTTTTTTTGAAAAAAAATGATATTTAGGGGTGGCGCAAGCCCCATGATGTTTAACATGTATTTCCCATAAGAAAAAAAGACGTTTTTGTAAATCTTACTCAGAATCCTCAATACTATCTCAATCGAGTTGAAACTCACCATTTCTCTTCACAATTAGCCATAGAATACGAATAAAATATCACTTTTCAAACCCCATAAGTGAAAAAATGGGGTTTGCGAGTTTTTGGCGCTAATTATGATTTTTTTGCGGTTTTTTTAATGCGAATTGTTTCTAATATATGTAATATGACTTCATACTTCAAATTAGATATTTTAATGGATTGTTTAAACAATTTATTATTGTTTTTAGCACTTTTCTCATAGAATGTAGTTAGAAAGACGCGGTTTTTTCACAATTTTTCCATTTGTTGTCCAATTTTTAATTAGAGGGAAGTACTAGTTCATCAATGTTAACAATAGTGATTGTTTTAACAATTTATCACAATTGTTAATAATATTATATTTGAATAATGCTAGAAAGATGCGGATTTTTTTAAATTTCTGGCTTTTTGTCCAATTATCATCTGTAGTGAAGTAACAATAAATTCAAGTTAACAAAATAATTGTCTAAACAATTCATTATAATTATTAATAATATTATAATTGAATAATGCTGAAAAGATGCGGTTTTTTTTTATTTCTGTTTTTTTGTCCACTTTTCATTCGGAGTGAAGTAATAATTAATTCAATTTAACAAAATAATTGTTTAAACAATTTATTATACTTACTAATAATATTATAATTGAATAATGCTAGAAAGATGCGGTTTCTTTTAAATTTCTGGCTTTTTGTCCAATTTTCATGTGGAGTGAAGTAGTGAGGTAATAATTAATTAAAGTAAACAAAAAAGTTGTTTCAACAATTTAATATTGTTTATAACTATTTTTTCTTGGATGAGTGCTAGAAAGTGGCGGTTTTTTCTCAAATCTTTCACTTTGCATTGCCTTTTTATTTATGAATAAATAATGAGTCAACCACAGAAAAATGATTTTTCGAATGGTAATGTTGTTTTGAGTGAATTATTTTTGCTCTTTCCCCAATGCTCAAAAAAATTAATTTAAAGAAAAAAAGCTATTTTACAAAAGAGGCAAAAACAAAGAATAGAATAATTCATTAATTAATAATTCATTGTGTAAAATAGCTTTTTTTATCTGAATTAATTGTTTTAAGCATTGGGAAAAGAGCAAAAATAATTTACTTGAAACAAAAATACCATTCGAACAATAATTTTTGTTGTGTTTGACTTATTATTTGTTCATAAATAAAAAGGCGATGCAAAGTGAAAGATTTTAGAAGAAACCACCAATTTTTAGCACTTATCTAAGAAAAGATAGTTATAAACAATATTAAATTGTTTGAACAATTATTTTTGTTAAATCTAATTAATTATCAAGTCACTTTTAATAAAAAAAAAGACAAACAGTTGAAAATTTCAGAAAAAACCGCAACATTCTACCAATTAAGCAAAGAGAATATTATCAGCAATGATAATAAATTGTTAAACAATCATTTTGTTAACTTGAATTCATTATTACTTCACTCCGAATAAAAAGTGGACAAAAAACCAGAAATTAAAAAAAACCGCATCTTTCTAGCATCATTCAGTTATAATATTATTAATAAGTATAATAAATTGTTTAAACAATTATTTTGTTAACATGAATTTATTATTACTTCACTACAGATGAAAATTGGACAAAAAGCCATAAATTTAAAAAAAAAATCCGCATCTTTCTAGCATTATTCAAATATAATATTATTAATAATTATAATAATTTGTTCAAACAATCACTATTGTTAACATTGATGAACTATGACTTCCCTCTAATTAAAAATTGGATAACAAATGGAAAATTTATGAACAAACCGCGTCTTTCTAACTCCATTCTGTGAGAAAATTGCTAAAAACAATAATAAATTGTTTAAACAATCCATTCAAATATCTAATTTTAAGTATGAAGTCATATTTTATGTATTAGAAACAATTCGCATTAAAAAAACCGCAAAAAAATCATAATTAGCGCCAAAAACTCGCAAAACCCATTTTTTCACTTATGGGGTTTCTTTGGGACCCTGTAAAACATACTTATGGGGGTGATATTTGAAAAGTGATATTTCATTCGTATCCTATGGCTAATTGTGAAGAGAAATTGTGAGTTTCAACTCGATTGAGATAATATTGAGGATTCTGAATAAGATTTACAAAAACTTCTTTTTTTCTTATGGGAAATACATGTTAAACTTCATGGGGCTTGCGCCACCCCTAAATATCATTTTTTCTCAAAAAAAAAAAAAAAAATGGATTGATTTTTGGGTGGATTCGGAAAAATTTGGAGGGTGTCCTCATAAAAATTCAAAAAAAAATTTTTTGGACCACCCCATTACACATTCAGTCTACAATGAGTTTAAAATACGCGCCAAATAAGCACGCTAAGGTTATGTTGCCCTAATCGATCTAATCGATAGGTTAATGATGTCAGCTGTTGTGAACTGTCAGTGTACTTCATTTCTTTTGAGGAAAGAAAGACAAACTGCGCTAAACAAACGATAAAGTGCAATAATATTTCCGATTATCAACCAACACTATCAACTTTATTGTAAAATTAAAGTTATCAAAAGAAGCAACACAATACTCGGTATTGTAAAGTATGCCATTTGTTGTAAAAAATAATCGATGTTGTTTTACAAGATTTGACACGCGACGCAGAATCATATGTGAAAGCAAAATAATCCTCAATAATCTTCAGGAATTATGAGAGCGATTGATAATGTGACATTCGTGTAAAATTAATTCCTACAATGTGATGTGACAGCGAGTTATTTTTGCTTGTTTGCTCCAGTTGCTAGAATTTTAAGAACGATTCTGAGCGCACAAAACAGATACAATGGAAAAACAGAAAGCACGACAGGTGAGGTTATACATATGACAAATGTGGCGTAATTTACGCTTTACTCTAATTATGCTTTGTTATCACAGACTGGCCGTAGGCCAGGAAAAATTTCAATCTGAAAAAAATCTTGCAAACGTCAGGGAATTTTTATAAGAGGCACTTTCAATAACTGTCAAGGATAATAAATTTTTAAATTTTAATTTGAAATTGTTTTATTCAATTAATTAATATATAATGTATATAATAAAATAATTATTTCAATATTAATGGTCAGGGAAAAATGAGAGTAATTTGAAAATAAAGTTTTGCGGCCAACCTTAAACAATATTGTTCAATTTATGCCTTGTATTTCATTTTTTTGCAGTTGCTTCCACCTGACTATTATAATTTTAGTTACAAATTTTATTATTTGGTTCCAAATTCAACAATTTTGTTGAAAATTTGTAGTTTGGTGTTGGAAATTCAACTGAAATATTTCTTGGTTGAGATTGTTGAGAATTTAACCTTTTTTTAATTCATCTGTTTGGTTTAAATATTCATTCGTTTTAGTAGAAATGTCATCTTTTTGGATAAAAATGCAGCTGTTTGGTTGAAAATTAATCTTCTTTAGTTCATCTTTTTTGGTTGAAATATCTACTATTATTATTCGTTGAAAATTAATATTTTTGGTTAGAAATTGAAATACTTGATTGAACCACTTCATTAAAAATCTATTGTTTTATTTGAAAAGCTAACTATTTTGTTGAGAATACACTTTTTTTATTGAAGTATCAACTATTACATTTTTTGTTGAGAATTCATATTTTTGTTGAGACTTCAACTTTTCCAATTGAAAATTTAACTGTTAAAAAAAAGATGTCTGTTGGCTTGAAAATTAAACCATTTTGTTGAAAAAGGTGTTTGGTAAAAAATTCAACTACTTGTCAAAAATGTTATTATTTTGTTGAAAATTCAAGTATTTTGTTGAAAATTCATCTTTTATGGTAGTAAAGTCTTTTTGGTTGCAATAATAAATCAATGAAAATTTTTTAAATTATAATTTAAAATTGTTTTATTCCGTTTGTAAAAGGTTATGTATATTTAAAATGTTACAATATTAAGAGTCTGGTCTTTCAATCTTCATTGTCAGGGTAAATGAAAAATTTATCTGCCTTGCATTTCTATTTCTTTTTTTCAGTTTCTTCCACCTGAATTTCATAATTTTAGTTAAAAATTCTATTCTTTGGTTCAAAATTCAACAATTTTGTTAAAAAGTCATTCTTTTTGGTTGAATATTCAACTGTTTTGTGGAAAATTTGTAGATTGGTGTTGGAAATTCAACTGAAATCTTTCTTGGTTTAAAATTCAACATTTTTTAAATTCGTCTGTTTTGATTTAAATATTCATTCGTTTTAGTAGAAATGTCAGCTTTTTGGATAAAAATGCAGCTTTTGGTTGAAAATTAATCTTCTTTAGTTCATCTTTTTTGGTTCAAATATCTACTATTATTATTCGTTGAAAATTCATATTTTCTGTTGGAAATTGAAATACTTGATTGAACCACTTTATTAAAAATCTATTGTTTTATTTGAAAATCTAACTATTTTGTTGAGAATACACTTTTTTATTATTGAAGTATCAACTATTACATTTTTTGTTGAGAATTCATATTTTTGTTGAGATTTCAACTTTTTCGATTGAAAAATTAACTGTTAAATACAAACGTCTTTTTGGCATGAGAACTAAACCATTTTTTTTTGTTGAAAAAATGGTTTGATTAAAAATTCAACTACTTATCAAAAGTTTTATTATTTTGTTAAAAATTCAAGTATTTTGTTGAAAATTCCTCTTTTGGATTGAAAATTCATCTGTTATTGTAGTAATCTTTTTTGGTTGCAATTAATAAATCGATAAAAAAAATTATTATAATTAAAAATTGTTTTATTTTGTTTATAAAAGGTCTTAATTGTCAGTGTAAAAGAAAAATTGGGCAGGAAAGAATGAGAGAATTTTGAAAGTGAAATTTTGCGGCCACCCTGAATTTATGTGCCTTGTATTTCTATTTCTTTTTTTGCAGTTGCTTCCAGCTGAATTTTATAATTTTAGTTAAAAATTTTATTCTTTGGTTCAAAATTCAACAATTTTGTTAAAAAGCCATTCTTTTTGGTTGAATATTCAACTGTTTTGTTGAAAATTTGTAGATTGGTGTTGGAAATTCAACTGAAATCTTTCTTGGTTTAAAATTCAACATTTTTGAAATTCGTCTGTTTTGATTTAAATATTCCTTCGTTTTAGTAGAAATTTCATCTTATTGGGTACAAATGCAGCCGTTTAGTTGAAAATGAATCACTTTATTAAAAATCTATTGTTGTATTTGAAAATCTAACTATTTTGTTGAGAATACACTTTTTTTGTTGTTGAAATATCAACTATTACATGTTTTGTTGAGAATTCATATTTTTGTTGAGAATTCAACTTTTCCGATTGTAAATTTAACTGTTAAAAATAAACGTCTTTTTGGCTTGAGAATTAAACCATTTTGTTGAAAAAATTATTTGATGAAAAATTCAACTACTTATCAAAAGTTTTATTATTTTGTTGAAAATTAATTTTTTTTGTTGAAAATTCCTCTTTTGGATTGAAAATGCATCTGTTATTGTAGTAAAGTAATTTTTTATGGTTGAAATTAATAAATCGATCAAAAAAATTTTATTATAATTAAAAATTGTTTTATTTTGTTTATAAAAGGTCTTAATTGTCAGGGTAAAAGAAAAATTGGGCAGGAAAAAATGAGAGAATTTTGAAAGTGAAATCTTGCGGCCACCCTGAATTTATGTGCCTTTTATTTCTATTTCTTTTTTTACAGTTGCTTCCACCTGACGATTATATTTTAAGTTAAACATTTTTTTATTTGGTTTAAAATTCAACAATCTTGTAAAAATTAATTTTTTTGTGGCTGAAATTCAACTGTTTTGTTAAAAATTGAACGATTTGGTTGAAAATTAACTTTTTTGTTGAAAATTCAACAATCTGGTTGAAATTATTTTTTCTTTCTAAACTGAAAGATGTTTTTTAGTTGAAAATCGATCTTTTTGGGTAAAAACTTGATCTTTATTGCTTAAAAATGCAACTGTTTCGTTGCAAATTTAATTATTTTCATGAAATTTCAAGAATTTCGTTAAGAAGTCATCCGTTTTGGTTCATAATTAAACTGTTTTGTCGAAAATTCGCCCTTTTTGGTTGGAAACTTAACTATTTTGGTATAAAATTCAACTATTATTTGAAAATTGATATTCCTTGCTTGAAAATTTAATTTTTTTAGAAGTTCCATCTTTTCTGGTCATAAATGCAACTGTTTAGTTGAAAGTTGATCTGCTTTGGTTGAAAATTCAACTGTTTCATGGAAAATTCGTCTTTTGTGGTTGATTTCAACTGTTCCAGATTTAAAATTTAATTTTTTTTTTTACAAATATAAACTATTACATTTTTTGTTGAAAATTATTTTTTGTTGTGAAAATTTATCTTCTATTTTTGGTTGAAAATTTTTCTGTGGTAGTTGAAAATTTCATCATTTCGGTCGAAAACTCATCTCTTCTGTTGGAAATTTAACCATTTTGTTGAAAATCCCTTTTTTTGTTGTTGAAAATTTAATTTTTCCATTTTTGCTTAAAAATCGATCGTGTTTATTTGAAATTTCAGCTACTTTTGTTTAAATTCAACTATTATTGATCAAAAATTCAAATATTTTAAGGTTGAAACTTCAATAATTATTACATTTTTTATTGAGAATTAATCCTTTTTGTTGCAAATTCAACTACTTGGTTAACAGTTAAGCTTCTTATTGTTAAAAATTAATTTTTTTTGGCTGATTTATCTCTTTAGTTGAAAATTGTAACTAATTGTAAAAAAATACGTTTTTTAGGGTGAAAGACAACTTTTTTAACTGAAAATTTAACTATTCCAGTTTTTATTAAATATTTATGTTTTTTGTTGAAATTTTAACTATTCCAGTTTTGGTCTGAAATTAACTTTTCGTTGCAAATTTTTATTTTAGTGTGGCAAATTCAATTGAAATATTTCTTGGGTGAAAATTCGACCATTTTTCGAAAAATCGTCTTTTCGGTTTAAACATTCATCCGTTTCAGTAGAAATGTTATCTCTTTGGATAAAAGTGCAACTGTTTGGTTGAAAAATTATCTTATTTGGTTCTTCTTTTTTCGTTGAAATATCTACTATTATCTTATTCGTTTAAAATTCATCTTTTCGGTACAAAATTTAACTATTTTTTTGAGGATTCATCTTTTTGTTGAAAATTTAATTTTTCCGTTTGAAAATTCAACTGTCTTCTAAAAAATTCATCTCTTTATCTTGAAAATTAAACTGTTTGGTTGAAAATGCAACTGTTTTTCATTAAAGTTACATTTTTTGATTAAAATTCGACTATCCTATATTTGAAAGTAGCTTTGAGTCGTGTTACTTTTCAATAGAGTGATCATTCCCAGTTCTACTGTGCATGTGTGTGTCGTAGATCCGCGAGGCCATATGTTTACATTATCCGATAAAAATATTTACACTGCTATTTTAGTTACATTTTCGACGACTATGACTTCTTTCATGTTTTAAATATTTCTGAAATCTTAAGCAATTGAAAATATGATTTCATCATGGGCTAATTATTTTTAAAGAAGAAATTACTGTTTTAATTAATATTTTGACTCATTTCATAATGTTTCTTTTGAAAATTATATAGCTAAAATTTATTTTCGAATTTTTAAATTAGAATAATAAACAATACAAATTATGAACGTTTAGAAATCTATTTTATTTTACTTTTATTTACATTTTAAAAGACAATATTACATCCTCCTAATTTTAAATAACAATACAAAATTATGAACGTTTAGAATTTTATTTTATTTAACTTTCAGTTACATTTTCGAAGAATATGACGTCCATCTATTTGTAACTATTATTGTAATCTTAAACAATTAAAAATATGAATTCATCCTGTACTATTTTTTCAAAAAACATTAAAATTAGAATTATTTTTGGAATTTAAAGAAGTTCAGAAAAGTTAAACAATGTGTTCATCCTTGTCTCATATGTCTTCAAAGAAAACGGAGATAACTAAATACCTATAATCTTTCCGATGACTTTTTTCTATGATGGTTGGCAAATTCCCAAGAATTATTAATTATTTAAACAATTTGGATTAAGAAGTTTAGAGTTTGGCCATTTTTTAACGAATGGGTTCAATTTGTTTGCGGAATTACCAAGAATGTATTTGCAATAACTCTACGAGACTTTGCAAGTATACAATAATTAATAATTATTTAAACAATTTTCATAAACATATTCAGAGTTTGGCTATTTTCCAAGGAATAGGCACAATTTTTTTACGAAGTCAACTAAGAATATCTTTCCAATGACTTTTTTCTATGTTGCTTTATAAATGTACAAGAAGTGTTAATTATTTGAACAATTTTCATTAAAAAATTCAGAGTGTGGCTATTTTTCAATGAATAGGCTCAAATTTTTACAAAATTAACTAAGAATATCTTTCCGATGACTCTTTTCTATAATTTTCTGGAAATTTGAAAGATTTAGTAATTATTTAAACAATTTTCATAAACAAATTAAGAGTTTGTCTATTTTTTAAAGAATGGGCTCAATTCGTTTCTGGGATCAATAAAAAATGTAGTTCCAATAACTCTTCTCTACAATACTTTGCACATTCACAATAATTATTAATTATTTAAATAATTTTTATAAACATTTTTAGTGTTTGGCTATTTTCCAAGGAATAGGCACAATTTTTTACCGAGTCAACTAAGAATGTCTTTCCAATGACTCTTTTCTATTTTGCTTTGTAAATTCATAAGAATGATTAATTATTTAAACAATTTCGATGAAAAATTCAGAGTCTGGCTGTTTTTCAAGGAATAGGCACAATTTTTTACGGAGATAATTAAGAATATCTTTCCGATGACTCTTTTATATGTTGATTTGTAAATTTCCAAGATTTATTAATTATTTAAACAATTTTATAAACTATTGTTTAAAGAATAGGCTTAATTTGTTTTAGATATCAACAAAGAAGGTATTTTCAATATCTCTTTTCTGCGATACTTTGCACATTTACAATAATTATTAATTATTTCTACAATTTTCATAAATATATCCAGAACTTGGCTATTTTTCAGGGAAGAGGCACAATTTTTTTACAGAATGAACTAAGAATATCTTTCCAAATACTTTTTTCTATGTCGCTTTACAAATTCAAATTTTGGCTATTTACAACGAATAAGGTAAATTTTTTTATAGAATTGACCAAGAATATTTTTCCGTTTACTTTTTTCTATGAGGCTAAGAAAAGCCTTTTTCGTGACTCTTTTATATGTTGCTTATGTAAATTTAAAAGAATGATTAATTATTTAAACTATTTCCATAAAAAAATTCAGGCACAATTTGTTCACGGAATCAATAAAGAATGTTTTTCAAATAACTCTTTTCTATGATGCTTTTAAAATTTACAATAATTATTAATTATTTAAACAATTGTTATAAACATATTCAGGGTTTGGGGTTTTTTCAAGGAATATACACAATTTATTTAGGGAGTCAACTCAAATTGTCTTTCTGATGACTCTTCACTATGCTTTGAAAAGGTAGAATAATTATTAATTATTTTAACATTTTTCATTAACATATTCAGAGTTTGGCTGTTTTTCAACGAATAGGCTCAATTTGATTACGAATTCGACTAAGAATAACTTTCCGGTGACTTTTTGCTATAATGCTCTGCAAACTTCCAAGGATGAATTATTGCTTAAACAATTTTGATAAACAAATTAAGAGTTTGGCTATTTTTCAAAGAAGAGGCTCAATTTGATTACGGAATCAATAAAGAATGTTTTTCAAATAACTCTTCCCTATGATACTTTTGAAAATTTACAATAATTATCAATTATTTAAACAATTTTCATAAACATATTCAGAGTTTGGGTTTTTTTCAAGGAATAAACACAATTTGTTTACAGAGTCAACTAAGATTGTCTTTCCGATGACTCTACTATGTTTTGTAAATTTACAGGAATTGTAAATTATTTAAATAACATTCAAATAAATTCAGAATTTTGATATTTTTCAACGAATAGGGTCAATTTTTTATATAATTAACTATAAATACATTGCCGATGACTTTTTTGTATTAGGATTTTCGAATTCTAAAGACTTATTAATTATTTGAACAATTCTCATGAGCAAATTGAGAGTTTTACCATTTTTCAAAGAATAGGTTCAATTTGTTAACGGAATCATCAAAGAATGGTTTTCAAACAACTTTTTCCTATGATGCTTTGCAAACTTACAATAATTATTATTTATTCAAATAATTGTCAAACACAAATTCAGAGTTCGACAATCTTTAAGTTTACATAAAAACATACACGCAGCTAAAACCTATTTAATAATAAATACAACTTCTCTATCTGAATTATAATATTAAAATCGAAACCATTTGCAAATTTTAAACAAATTAATTTTTATAATAAAACATATGCACTATGTATTTAATAAGAATTAAAAAGAATTCAAATTTCATAATGGTAAAAACATTCCTATTCATTAATTGCCGTCTTTTTTCTTTTTGTTAATTTCTTCCAGTACTTTAATAATCTATTTTGCTTAATCAAGATTTCTGGACTCTCCCCGAGCCGAAATCATTTCCTATGTATTTCTATGAAAATTGGTACGCACCGAAATTTTAGGGTTTTTTTTCCAAAGTTACATGAAAATGTTTAGAGTTGTAAAATTATTTATTCTGCATCGTGAGAGGGTGCCCATACGAAGCCATGTACAAATAGAAGTTAATGAAGTTAAAATTAATTGCATGGTATTTTATTTAACTTCATTTGCAAATAAAATAATTCGCGCATGAGGTTCTAGTTTGGTTGAAAATCCATCTTTTTAGGTAGAAAATTCAAGTATTTGGTTAGAAATTCAACTATTTTGTTAAAAATTTAATTGTTTTGTTGAAAATTCAAGTCCTATTTTGATGAAAAGTAATAAAAAGTAATTTTTGGGTCGAAAATTCGTCTTTTGGATTGAAAATTTGTCTTTTATAGTTGTAAAGTCATCTTTTTTGGTTGCAGCAAGAAGATAAATTAAAAATTTTAATCTGAAATTTTATTGTTTTATTTCGTTTAAATTAGAGAATTTTGAAAATGAAATTTTGCGGCTACCCTGAAATAATATTTTTGCTAGTAATTGATTTGCCTTGTACTTTTATTTTTTTTTAACAGTTGTTTCCACCTGACGATTATATTATTGGTTGAAAATGTTATTATTTGGTTCAAAATTCAATAATTTTGTTATAAAGTCTTCTTTTTTGGCTAAATTTTCAACTGTTTTGGTAAAAATTCCTCTTTCTGGATTAAAAATTCCACTATCTGATATTTTTCTTTTTTTCTAAATTGAAAAATGTTTCTTGGTTGAAAATGTATCTCTTTGGGTAGAAATTTGATCTTTTATGATTAACAATGCAACTGTTTGGTTGCAAATTTAATTATTTTAGTAAAAATTCAACAATTTTGTTAAAAATGCATCATTTTTGGTTGAAAATTCAACTATTTTGGTATAAAATTCAACAATTCGGTAGAAATTTTGTTTCCTTCTTGACTGAAAAATCTTTCTTGCTTGCAAATTCAACTCTTTTTGTAGAAGTGATGAAAATCGTTTTAAGTTGAAGAAAAATGTTTATTCTAACAAAAAATAATTTCTTTGAACCAAAGAAGTTTCTTTGAATCAAAGGAAAAAATTTTGATATAAAT
>CAKNXH010002090.1:0-19725 GCA_932178445.1 Andricus quercusramuli | reverse complement strand
TTGTTGAGTGTATATCACGTTCCTGAGTTAAAAACGAGAAGGAAAATGTCATCAGAAATACGAAAAGGATCTAGAAAGTGTAAGTACTACAATAACATTATTATAATCATTTATGGATTCCGTAAGTAAGGGATAAAATTAATTTCAGTGAACAAAATATTGTAGGTTATTATGTGCAAAATTTTTATATTTTATGAGCATTAAATAATTGCATGTAATTGTTATTTTATAATAATGAAAATGTAAAAAATAATACACATTTTTGAACGTCTAGTTATGTAGCTGCTGGTGCTGATTCATCTTGAAAATGTATTATTTCTGTGAATATTGTGTTAAAGGCTTGAAACGACAAAGTGGAAATAAATTCATGGATGAATTTAGTTTCAAAGAACTGCAAGAATCATTTGATGAAAGTCGTTTGCCTGGTGAAATGTGGATTTTTTCTATAGTGAAGGATGTGGTGTTTGGACTGCAAAAGCTTGAGAGTGATTACACTGTTAGAAGAAGAATTGCTGTTTTTCCTGATTTACATGTTAAAATTTATTCCGATGATAACGTGATGCCCTTTTCGAAATACATTGCAGTAAATAGCTTTAGTCAGTTCGCGGAATTGTTGCAAACCATAGATGAATTTCCATTGATCCAAAAAATGTAAGCAATTAATGAAAAACTGTAATTTTCTCGCGAAATGTTCAACCACCTACGCCTGCATGATTATTTTTGAAAGTATAAATTTATGCGCGTTGAAAGCAGGACCTTACCTCAAAACTGAATTGCCTGATTTTTCTCCATGAATACTAGAATTACATATTTTTTAGATAATTAGAGTCTATTCCTGTTTCAATTGAAATATGTATTCGAAGTGAAAAATTCGGTAATTTCGATGTTTTGCGTAAAATAATTTTTTCGAATGATCGGGCTAAAGTACAAAATTGTTTTATACAAAAAATATTGAAATTAGTAGGGTTTCAAGCATACTTAAAAGTAAAACATAGTTATATGATACTGATTTATGATAAGGTATATAACTTTTTGAAAATTTAAAAATGTTCCCTTGACATGCTACAATGAAATATGCAAATTTGATTATATTTATGAACAATTGTACAGTTCTACATTGCAAAACTCTCCGTCAATTAGATTACTTTATGAGAACCTCTTTACAGTTTCGCAGAAGAAATGAAAATAATACTTATAATTTTATAACGATTCTTATAATGAAATAATGAGGGGGACGATATTTATAAATTAAAATTTTTATTGCTACCATACCTTCTGTTCATATTGAAATAAATAACAATACAGAAATATAACATTGAACAATATTTATTTATTTTCATAACGTTCGTAACGTTTTTTTTCAATAACAAACATTTTCAAGATAGACTCTTCAATAAACTTTTCAAGATCAACGAGAAAATTTAGATAACGTTAGATAACATCAACAGTCATTTTTCTAATTCTATATATTCCAAATTAAAGAAATTTCGAATGAAAATCATAAAAAATGAAGGCTTTTTTAATTTAAAAACTTAAAACTCTAATAATTTTTTATTGTAAATTTGAAGCAAATCATCAAAATTACAATACAATTAATTCCAAAACTTGAAACTTGCATAATTTTGTATTGTAAATTGTGACCTCTAACAAGTGTTCAATTAAATAAATTTTAATTGTACAATTTTGAAGAGTTACAATTGCAAACTTAAATTTTAAAGATGTATAATTATTAATTCTTGAATTTTGATGATTTTGAATATCAAAAGTCAAATTTTAATTCTAAATCTTTGTAATTGAGGAAATGTAGAATGTAAGTCCTCAAAAATACAAGTTTTTAAAATTGAAAAGTTAATACTTGCATAATTTTTAATTGTAAAATTGACATAATTTGTAATTGTAAATTGTCAAAATTAAAAACTCGTTTATTCGAAATACTTAAAATATAAAATTTTACAATTTTGAAGAAATTTAATTGGAAACTCTTCAAATTTAAGGATTTATAAATACAACTTCTTCAATTTTGATTATTTTGAAGGTCGACAGTCAAGTTCTAGATTCTAAATCTTCCAAATTGAAACATTTCGAATGTAAATCAATATTACAGAATTTTCATTTGCCTTTTCAAAATTAAAAACTCTTCAATTCTAAATGATATACAATTCAAAGTTCTGCAATTTTGAAAAGTTAACTTTGAAAATTCTACAATTTTGAAAATATAGAATTGAGAATTATTTACAATTCACAATCAAAAGCTTTATAATTGTAAATATGTATAATTTAAACTTCTCAAGTTTGTACTTGAATAACGTTCGTTACGTCCTTCAGTGCACATTTATTCGGACATGGTTTTTTTATACGAATCTCTATATTTTCACTGTCAGAAAACTGACGTTTAAGCATTGACGAAGATTTTTCCGTGCTTGGCTTTGATTTTTTCAGAGTAGGCTTACGCGGTATCTTTGGTATCGGTAAAGTAGGCATGGAATCACTTGGTGGGCATTCCAGAACTTTATTCGTAGAGCAACTGTCAGTCAGATCTGCGACTTTTAGGGGTGGAAATGCCTTCCCTTTTTTTGCTGTGGCTTTACGCGTTTTCTTTGACTTAATTTCAATCGGCCTCAGATCACATGCTACGTATTGCGGAAGTCTGAGCGTCGAACTTTTAGTAAGATCTCCCACATCCAGGGGTTCAAAGAATTCTGCTACATTTATAGAGTCAAACATTTCGTTCACCTCTTCTGTTTCGACGATGCATTTTTCGGCAATCGGTTGGCTGCACTTTTGATTTTGCTTCACAGACGAGATTTTCCTCTTCTTCCCCCGTTTCATTGCAATTTCAAGTTTTGAACTACATTGTAAAGGTACTTCGGCATTTCGTGTATTCTTGCAATCAGCTGCATATGAAAGCTTTGACAACTTCCTCTTTTCCTGAGTTTTTAATTTCTCAAAATTGTCGTTGCTGTTGCTCTGTTTGCACAAGAAGTACATTCTCGTTGTCAGGTAAAATGATATTATTTTATGTGTTACGCTCACTGCATGTTTACCGCAACCAACAAGTGTAATAGAAGGCAATGATTGGACTGCCTCGGTGGCATGGAATAATGTGTCTGCATTTAGTTGTCCAGCTCCCGCTGCGTGTAGAATTCCTTCTTCTAATTTGGATATAAGATTGAAAAGTTGAATAGATGGATGTATTAAAAATCCTTTCGATTTCATATCAATTAGCTTGTGACTCTCGGGTACACTTTCTTTTGGGTCAAAAACTAAGGAATTCTTGCAGTCGTTGCAATGTACGTTTTTCTTCTTCATTGTACAGCTGGAAAATCTGGATGCCTTACGAGCAACGAATCCTGCAACGTAGGCTAAAACGTAATCCGAGCTAGTAAATTTGAATTGGTCGTGATCTTCCAATAACCGCGTTGCATCTGCAATCCCATTGCAATTTTGCCCTTTTTCAATAATTTTTTCGATTAGATCGTGCCACTTTTCTTGTCTTTTTTCGTCATCTGTTATGTCTTTCAATGTCAAAATAGTGTCCATCACCTCTCCGCTGCGCTGGTAATGTTGCAGCCTTTCGGAGGTTTCACTAAAGAATACGTTGACACCAGTCGATACATCTGAATGAAAAGTGCAGAATCGGGATGATCATTCGATCCGCATGCCTCTCGCATCAATCCAAAAAATCGCTGTAAAAAGTATTGTCGTTAACCGTACTCGGGAAGAATATGATATAATTAATTTTTCTGGGTGTCCGCTCAAATGCAATAAAAAAATTCCCTGTCATTTATTAGTTTTTTGTAAGAATGAATTTCAGTTAATAAAATTACAGAATTGAACTTTCTGAAGCGAAAAATGTGTCAATGTGGAGTTGGTTTTGTAGGTGTGTAGTCTATTTGTGTTAAAAATTGAACTGTTTTGTTGAAAATTCATCGTTTTGGGTCGAAAATGCTATTATTTTCGTAGAAAATTCAACTATTGGGTTAAAAATTATCTTTTTGGTTGAAATTTAAGTTTCTGATGGAAAATTCTGATTTCCAGATTCAAAATTCAACTATTCTCCAATGAATTCACCTTTATAGTTCGACTGTCCGAAGAATAAGTCACTAATAAAGTTTACCGTATACAGAGTGTATCAACTATATTTTACTTCGCTAGAGTGTGGTACCTCTATGTATCTTGTAAATGGAAATATGACACGCTAGCGAAGCATAATACCGTTGATACGCTCTGTTTTCAGAAAAATAGTAAGTGCCTTATTCTTCCGGACAGTTGAGTTTGAAAATTCAACAATTTGGTTGAAATTTTTTTTATGGACTGAAAAATTTTATGTGGTTGAAAATTCAACTCTTTTGTTGGTAACTCATATTTTTGTTTTGAAAATTCAACTCTTTTGGTAGATATTTGATCTTTTTTGGTTAAAAATACAAGTATTTGGTTGAACATTATTTTGTTTTGCTCTGGGATTCAAATATTTTGTTGAAAATGAGTGTTTTTTGGTTGAATTCCACTGTTTTTATTTTCAAATAAAAATGTTTCCTTTCTTCGAAATATTACCGATTATATTTTTTATTGAGAAATAATTGTTTTAAGTTAAAAATTTAATTACTTCGTTGAAGGTTGAACGTCTTTGTTAAGAAACTATTTTTATTGTTGAAGGCTGATAATTATAGTTGAAAAAATTAAGTATTTTGTTTAACGTTTCATTACTTTGTTAACAATTCGGCGTATTTCTTGGAAATTTAAATATTTTGTTGAAAATTCAAGTTTTTTGTTGAATATTCGTCTTTTTGGATAAAAAATGTGTCTTGTTGGATTAAAAACTACATTGAAAATAAAAGCAGTCCAGCGGCCATCCTGAATAATACTAAGATATTAACATTCAAACCTATGCCATCTCTCATTTAGTACCTCTAAATTGTCTTGGTTCAATCGAGCAGTCATTAAGTAATTAAATTGACAGTCATCCACGAGAAACTGACACATTTCAAGTGCTGCACGCAAACTAACTTTAAGTCCGTAGCAAGTAGAATTGCTGAAAAATTCATAATTGTGTTTTTCCGACCCATCTTCCCATTCTTGGAGATATTTCAAAAAATTTTCTATCACCTGAAAGTATATACATTTTAAGACGCCGGTAATAATAATGTAATAGTGGACCGAATTCACTTATAATCAGGCAGGTTCTAAATTAGAAGTCGCAGAGTCTCTAAAGAACAAATTATGTTGTTTTCAAGAGAAAATTAGGCCATGTTCTTTCTATCTTACTTTCCATTGCTCGTTTTGGGGTTTCAAACCATTAACGGGAGTTCGAGAATTCATAGCCGTGATAAGTGCCTTGACTGTTCTGCTAAACTTTATGGACGGTTCGTAGTCGATGAGATCTGAATGTTGGTCTTTAAACATTTCCATTGCATCGGCGATTCCGAAGAACTAAAAGAATAATACATTCATATTACAAGAAGTTTCATAGTTCACCTGATTAAAACTTGTATTAAAATAGTGATAATCTGACTTGAAATGCTAGAGCTACGTTCATTTTTTGGAAAAACTGAGGATCGATGTGTTCTTCTCTCAGTTTAAAATTAACTTTCATATTAAAACCATTGGGATTTTCCACAGCGAGTATTGCGTACCAGTGTTTTAAAGAAATTGCTCCATCGGGTGTCTGAAATAAGTAAATGATTTTGAATGATTTTCAGAAACTTAAAACGCTAATTTTGAACTTACCCAAACGTTAGAAGACTTGCCAATTTTACAAATGAAATTTCTTAGATTTTTTATCAGATGTGGAAAGTCCGAGACAAACCAAAGGCTACGCTTGGAATCACCTACATGCGTGACACTAACTTTGTCTGCAGCAGGCGCGGATCCAGAGGGGGGGCCACGGCGGCTTGGCCCCCCCCCAAAGCCCAGACCCGAATTTTTCAAATAAGATAATTGAAGTTTACTATCCCACCATAAAGAAACTAATTTGGGAGGATTGCGGCGAGTTAACGTGCTTAAATTCGCCCGAATTCTGCTTTCTGATTCGTTGAAACGAACTGAGCCAGCGCGAATTAAATGCTTGTCAATTTGCCTTAATTCGTGGTCAAGGTAATTTCGAAAAAAATTAATAAAAATTGCATGCATCGAGTCTCGAACCAGCGATCCCAAGTGTGTAAGTCCAGAGGACAACACTGAGCTACAGAAAACATTAATATATATTAACAACAAATCCTATATGCGCCCACGCTTGAGTTATACCTTAAGAATTCGATTGAATAGGCCAGTTTTTAAGTGTATTCGCGCTGCGAATTCTGGCGAATTGGAGCTTGACTTACAATCTAGCGGATTAAAATGAATTGGCCGACACTGAAATTTTTGACACTTTCAAATGAATAAGGTCCCCTAAAATATTTTCGCTGAATTCAGACAAATAGGATATTTTAAGACTATATTACTCTGCACGAATTTACACACATAAAAAGCAAGAAAATTGCCATCACGATTACTGGGACTAAGGTCACGATTACTGGGATGTCTACCTCAATTGCATAAATTAAAAAATGGGAAAATTAGTGTAATTAAAAAAAAAACTAAAACATAAGGTGTCAAAATACTTTTAAAAAGAAGTCAAAAACTTCGGAGAAAGCTTACTATTTTGAAATTTATCAATATTTTTAAAAACATTAAAATGTGTTTGCTATATTGAACAGAAATTTCACAGAAAAAACAAAGCGTGAATCTAACGCTAATTTCAGGGTACCATTTCCCTTCAAAAAAAATTAGTCTTGGTAGTGTGAATGGTACCACTACAAAAGGTATCGTTTCCCTTGGATTTGGGGTATGAAAAGTCACCTGTAGTCAATTTTTTTTACAGTTTTTGCGGCAAAAATAATAAGTGATAGTTTCGTAGCCCAACTCCGAGCGAGATGGAACCCCATGTTAAAATTAGGTGCAGCAAAATTTATCCCAGAGTTTTTATTGTGTTAATTTAAAAACTTCAATGTCCGGGAAACCAGGAGATGATCAGAATTTTTTGGAGCTGGAAATAACAGTGAATTTATTTTTTGACCGGTATTTTTACAAGTTTTTCAAAGAAAAACCTATCCAATCATTTGAAATATCACAAATTTCATGTCACAAGATATATAATGCAATTCAACATAAGTTTCATTTCAACTTCTTTTTAAATGCTAAGTTCAGTTGTTAACTTTTTCAATTATGAAATCATTCAGTTTGCAATGTGGAATTCGAAAATCTTTTACGATCCAAATTTTCCATTTTACATCTTTATTTTTGAGGGTACATTTTCAATTAAAAGAATGTTGAAGTGCAGTTTTGAAGACTTACACAATACACGATTAATATCTTTCGAAACTGAAAATTTTCGACAAAAAATGTTTTAAGTTGATCAACTGTAAATATAAATTAAGTAATGATTTTAAAAATTAAACTGTAGTTCGTGTATTCGCAATTGAACAATAATTGATTGATTTTATAGCACGATTCTGAATCTGATGAAATTAAACAATTTACAGATTTTGACGTTAAAAATTGAACTGTTTTAATTCGAAAGCCGTAGTAGTTAACAAAATGTAAACTTCCGATTGAAACTTTATAAATTATCTGCTGTTTCAGTCTAAAATATACCAATTTTAACGACTTCAATTATGAAAATTATTAATTAAAAAAAAAAAAACATTTTTTTAATAGTCAGCAAAGTTTGACTGTTTATTTAAAATGAACAATTATAAATGAAATACTGAAATCCGAACAATTTGAAACTGAATTGTTTGAAACAGAAAGCCTTGAATCGTTAAAATTTCGGAGAGCTGAACGTTACAATGTTAATTTTAATTGTTCTAATTTAAAATTTTGTATTTGCAAGTGAAAATGTTGAATATTGATGTGTAGATAACAAATAAAAATGTATCCATTCAGAAAAAATTCGAGTAAGTTGAGGAGATATATTTAGAAGTTTTTAAATAAAATTTTGAAGCTTTTAAGGATTTTGTAAGGTCTTAAGATAATACAAATATTGTTTTAAGATTCGTGGGAAAATTTTCGAATGATTTTTATTTTAAAAAATTAATTTCAACAGAATATTCAAAAATATTTTAAAACGGACGCAAATTTTGATGAACAAATAAAAATTGAACAGTTATAAATTTGGAAAAAATTGATTTTCTAGTAAAAAAACAACATATTTTTAAGAGAACGTTTTAAAAGATTTCAAAAAAAATTTAAATGTATAAATAACAATTGAATAATCATTCATTCAAAGCGATTTAGACTTAAAATAATTCATCTTCTAATTTAAAAAGTGTTCAATTGAAAAAAATTATAATTTTTCAATTTTTCCAGGATTTCAACCGGGAATATGAATATCGCAAAGAGTGGAAATATACGCCTAAATTTTGCTCTTTAAAAATAATCGTTTTATATTTTATGCTTGACTTTGAAAATTGTATGAGTATTTTATACTTGTTAAATAATGATTATACCATGACATGCAACACGCAGCTTGTAAATATAAAAACATGGTTTTTATTGAAACATTTGTTTATTATGTTTATAAGATTTGTGAATAATATATTTTTATAATTTTTAATAAACATTCAAAGCAAATAAATAACTATAAAATGATTATTACCTTCTCCCCCTCCCCCTTAAGAGTGGAGGGGAAGGGGAATTATTGGATGGCCCCCCCTAAAGCCCTTCTCTGGATCCGCGCCTGGTCTGCAGTAACGCCAAATAAGTCCCACATGGATCGATTCCACGTTGCGCCATCGCACGCGACCCCATCTATTATCAATCCAGCCCTTTCAGCTAAAATTATGCATTCGATAATAATTTGATGCAGAATTGTTCCAGTGGCGCTACCTTTGCTTAAGAAGCAACCAAGTGTTTGCACCCACTTTCCTTTGAAAGGTTGAAACATAAAAACCAGGGCATGATCTCCTCTTTTCTTGGACTGATGTTTCGGCGTGTGTGCTCCCAGATCCGTGAAACCCTCTACTTTAAGGCGTTTTCTATTAAATACTATCGTTTTAGAGAGCTTCATTTCATCTAATAGTAACATTCCTGTATTAGAAAAATGATAAGTCAAGTACAATTTTATTTTTCAAAATAAAAAATCATTTAGAATTCCCCCAAGAATCTGAAGAAAATTCTTTTTTTTTTAATCTTTTAAAAATTTCAAAACCCTCTAATCTTTTAAAAGTATTCAAATTTCTTCTGAATTTCTTTTAAATTCTGCAAAATTAAAAAAATTGCCTTAAAGTCTTTCAGATTCTTCTTTAACACTTTTATAAATCTTTTCGAATCTTTTTAAATTTCATAGCCACCCAAGAACAAACTTTCAAAGCAACTTCATACCTACCGCGCAAATCGCACTTTTTTATCTTGGCTGTTTTTTGTGCCAAAATTTTGAACGTATTTTCTAAAAATCCGTATGAGCCTCCAATAACTTTTATATATTTATCTAACGTTTTGATAGAGGGCAGAACAAGAATTTTGTGCTTCCGTAAATGAATATACGTTTTTCGACTTTTAATTTTTATGAGTAAGCACTCATAAATCCACTGGTTTGCATATCTTAAACCTCGAGGATCCTTCACTTTCGAGGCATCCGAACAAGCTTTTACAGAAAGCTGTTGTGGCATTGGTAGTTTCTGAAGAGCTTCGTAGACCGCTCTTTCGCTTCTTTTGGCACAATCTTCATGGAGCTTTTTTATTTTCGCCTTACTCTTTTCCTTCTAATGAAGCGAAAATATTATATTTCTTTTCTTTTAAAATACATGTTGAAAAATATTGTAATTAAAATTTTCAGTGATAATACATCACGTGACTAACATATTGTTTATGACGAATGTTTCGTAACAAACTTTTTACTGACCGCGTTTATTAATCTACTTCTTTGTCTGTACAAGTTTTTACATCGTGCTTGCAGATCTTTATTTTTCTTCAGCAGGAATTTTTCTTTCTCCATTCCTAATTCTCTTTTTCTGTCAGCGTCGTAATATTTTATACAAAAAGAGCATCTTCTTCTTTTCGATCCAGGTTCTTTACTATTCCAATCATCATTTTCAACGTACCCAGGGCATCTGCTTGATCCAGTTATGAAGTCAAGTTTCACACAAGCTTCCACATTACTGACTTTATCCACAAGCTTTAGGCACTCTTCTAAACTGTTAACTGTTTTACAACCCGGTATATGAATTTCTTTTTCCTGTAGAAAAATCTAGAGGAAGAGAAGGTGATTAGAAACAATTCATGTTACAGTACATAATTATATAGCGTTAATAATAATTATATGTACTTGAACTTTCCCAGTTTTGAAAATCACGAGTTTTTTTAAAAGGCACATGGTGTGAACATTCCACCAACACCACACAGAACAATCTTTATTGATATGTGAAAATGGGCAAGAAGGATCATTTTGAAGCATTTTAGGAACACAATACTTTGTTACATGCTTGGTCAGCTCTTCAAAGAAAGGTCTTACGCCCGTTTCTTTTATAAGTTTCTTAACTATTAATTTATCACATGCTTTCGCCAATTCTTCCGAAAAATTTACAGGTAATTCTAATTGTACAGCACAACCTTCATCCACTCGAGGTCGTAATCGTGGTCTTAAATTTTTAGAAAAGTAGCATGGAACAGCTTCTTCATTTAATATAGGGCTTTTTCTTACTTCACGTTCTACTATTCCTCCTTTCTTATAAACAACACGCTCCCTTTCAATGTCTTCATTTTTAAAATGTAATTCACACAAAACATGAGTCATTTTGAGTTCTTTATTCTGGTCTGGAATTACCCTCTGCCATACTCTTAACATCTTCTCTTAGAAGTAATTAAATTATGCTAGTAAGTGAGAAACATGTAGACAAAAATTTACAATGAATTTTCTGAAAATATATCCCCATCACAATGTGTTTTTTATTAATGCAATGTTGAAAACTAAAACATTTGCTCCCACATTTTGAAGATGCGTCTTCAATAAAGAAATGACTATTTATAAAATTAGTTCAAGTTTTAAAAAAGTAGTTGAATTTTGAATAAAAAAAACAGTTGAATTCATCCAATAAAGATGAATTTTCCACAAATAAGTTGAGTTTTTAACCAAAATAGATTTTTCAGTCAAGAAAGAAAAAAAGTTCAACTAAATTATTGAATTTTCAAGACAAAAAGATGAATTTCCTACAAAACAGTTGAATTTTCAAAAAAAAAAAAAAAATCATTTCCAACAAAATAATTGAATTTTCAACCAAATTAGAAAATTGTTAATAAAAAAGATTAATTCTCAACCGAAAATATAATAGACTTTTCAATCAAAAAGAATTAACTATCCACCGAATTACTGGCTTTCATTGAGTTCAGATTTCAATGGAAAAACGAAAAAAAGGGGAAAAGAGAACATTTTTTTTTATTTTGTGCTACACACTTTTCAATCCAGACCACACAAGATGTGTTGGACTACCCAACATTTTAGGCCCTAAAATGTTGAAATTAAAAATATTTTTTGCTCCGAACTCATATGAAAAAATGTTTTCAATGTTGACATATGTAAAATGTAGTTGAATTTTCGAACAAAAAGATGAATCTTCATTTTAAAAAAATTTATTCGACTGTAATTCAACTTTACACTGAGTAGTTGTGTTTTCAACCAAAAGAGACGAATTTTCAAACAAAATAGTTGAACTTTTAACCAAATAGTTAAATTCTCAATTTTATTTTCATCCAAGAAACATGATTTTCTACGATGAAAGATCAATTTTTAATCCAAACTTGTTGAGTTTCTAATACCAAAATATAATTTTTTCAACGAAAAAATTTTTTCCCACTAAAATCTTGAATCTTTATTTAAACAAATTAATTTTTCAGAAAATAATTAGGCTTTTAACCAAACACTTGTTTTCCAACCAAAAAATACGAATTTTTAATAAAACATTTGATTTAATTTCCGGTGCGAATTCGTACCAGTGTACTGTTTGAGGGTTGCAACTATACTATACGTACCGAAGGAGGCTTAAAAATACTCCTTTTCCGATATCTCATGGGCATTATGGATCGTAGCTGGGCGGTAGTTTTGGGCATTTTTTCGCTTGTTATGACGCTTTTTAAAGCTTGTTCGCCTCTTTTGGGCCTTTTTGGGCTTTCTTCGGTTTTTCGTTGCTTCTTAGTCAAAAAGTCCCAACTAGCGGTCGCTGTGTCACAGTTAATGATAAAACACTTCATGGCTGCAAGAAGAATGCATATTAAAAAATAATATTATTCCATTTTATTCACCACAATTATTCCATATTTTATGTATAAAGACTTTATACTAAAATCTATACTAGTATATTCAATTAGTACGAATACATACTTACTCTGATAGCTTCATGCACTCTTTAAAATTCAAATATGTCTCTTCAAATTTGGTTGAAACATTCACATTCACAATTTTATTTTACTAAACCGGCAGCACAGAAATGTCAAAATACAAGTTTGAAACTTCAAACATTCGTGGCAAGCATTAACGAATTATTGGACGTCACTCGTCCCACTCCCCACTTACAGGGATACTACTCCTTACTATTCCTTCGTGATTGAGACATACTGATTGCTGTGTTGACGATCAATGTGTCTGCATCTTCCGTAGCTTGCTTCCCTGTAAAGTCAGACTCCTCGAACTTCTTTTTCAGTATTGAGATCAAACGGATTTCATTTGTTTCGTTGGACAGAAATTTTTATTGTGTGACAGTTGTCACCATCGACTCTTCAAAATGAATGTCTCCACACGTATGTTTTTTTGAGCGACGTAATCTTTCAGCACTCTTTGTGCTCTTGCTGGCTGCATCAGATGGATATCCATAAAAAACAACAATTGCATTTGCACCATAATGTGCCGGTACGTACTACACGTAGTTCGCACAGATTGATACAATAGATTCGCTGCGATGCCATACGATTCTATGTAATAGATATCCACCATCTACGACATGGATGCTGCTTCCAAAATCCATGTCATCTGTGAAAGGTGAGAAAGCTTTGTAGAGAGAAGATTTGACGCACTTACGCATTCCATCATTGGTAAATAATGATAAAGGAAATAGGGCAAGTTCAAATTTCAGATATTCTTGCAACTCTTCCTCTGATGCTTGGCGATACACATTCTTTGAAACAATAAGAGAGGATCGATGGGAATCGCAACGTCATCCATTCTTATGCTGCAGTTAGCAGCTGAAAGAGGAATTACTCTAATAATTACAACTAATAAACTATATATACTATATACTATATAACTAAATAACTATGAAAATTGAACAAAACGGAAAATTACCTTTCTTGGACGTACTAGTTTATAAAAGATCCGATAACACATTAGGACATGAAGTTTACAGAAAACCCACGCATACAAACAGATACCTGCATACCTCCTCCCACCACCGCCCATCTCAAAAGCAATCGGTCATCAATTCCCTTGTATACAGAGCTGTCTCTATAACAGATAAGGATAACTTACGAAAGGAATTATGAAATGTTAAACAAATCCTAATACAAAATGATTACACAAATTAATGAAGCAATAAGAAAATACACTCAAGAAAACAAGTCAACACAACCTACTAAAGAAAGAGAGAGAAAAACAACCACCATCCTACCGTACAATCAAGGTATCACGGAACAAATAGGAAGAATTCTCAACAAACACAACATCCAAACTATATTTAAACCACCTGCGAAAATAGGACAACTTCTAAACAACCCTAAAGATAAAAAGGAACCTTTCAGTGATCCGGGAGTATATCAAATCCCTTGTTCTTGTGGTAAAGTCTATATTGGAGAAACCGGGAGGGCGGTAAGTCAACGTGTGAAGGAACATGAGAGTAAAGTCAGGCTAAAAAACATTTCACGCAATCAGCAGTAGCTGAGCATCATATCGAAACAGGACATAGTATTTTATTTTACAAAACAACCGTCATCGCAAAAACGTAAAATAAATTTCCAAAAAACATAGAGAAGAAATCGAAATCTTGAAACACCCTAATAACATGAATAGGGACAATGGATATAATACCAATCCGATTTGGCTTTCCGTCCTCCGCGGGTTTTTAAAAAAGACTTGATTGGCCAATCAAGTTCAACCAGTCCCCACGATGGGGCGCTCTGACCAATCACAGGCATCGAAGAGAATACACGTATAAGAACAACTTTACCTGAAACTTCAGTTTCAGGTCAGTCCTGAAGAAGTGAACTGCAATGTTCACGAAACGTCGGCAACATTCATAGTTTCGCACACGATTGAAACCCGAAAAGTCTTTAAATTTCAAATTTTAAATTAAAATTTATTATAGGAATTACTTTATCCTTCCGTTTGAACTTTACAGAACCAAAATCTTGACCGATCATTTTCGAAACTTCAAGCGTACCAATCTCTTGAGCCATGTGGCAATTGATTCTTTCATCTCCAAGAACGCCAGTACTGATAGACATCAATTCATTAACTCGACGAAAATGGAAGGTTTTTCGGCTAGACCATGAGTGGGTTGGATCATGCACTGAACTATCTGGACCTAAATGTTGCCTTGAATAGGAAGGGAATTCTGAAGATCTAAAGTCTAAGAAATATTTCCGCTGGATTATGCTATCATCTTCAAGCATGAATTTTCAAGAATTACTGCGGAAACGAGTAATGTAGATATTCTATACTTATCCGCAAGTTCATATATACTTGCAACCGGAAACTGGAATTCCTTTTTATAACGCTGATAAATCCCCTTAAGGTTACGAACCAGTGATAGATTCGCACCTCCGAGAGCACCTATCACAAGGACAATTACTCGCACCGAATATAATAAATTTATCTTTTCTTTCTTGATTTTTAGCGAAAATTAGAAATTTGTCACTAATTATCGTAATAGTTTTTTTGGAAATTCTATAGTTTAAAATTTTCTCTAAAAAACAATAATCGAACTCAAATTATCACATTATCAAGTTGATGATTTGAAAGTTATTTGTTATTAAAAGTAGAACAATAAAAGACAAATTTTCAAACAATGTCAAACTTGATAATGTGATGATTTGAGTTTGATTATTGTTTTCTTAGAGAAAATTTTGAACTATAAAATTTCGGAAAAAACTATTAAGATAATTAGTGATGAACTTCAAATTTTTGTCAAAAATTAAGAAAAAAAACGATAAATTTATTATGTGTTCAACTTTAGCCTTGAATAACTTTTGAAGAAGTAAATTTATGAAAAATCATAAGAGACCTTTTTTGTAGAGCGTCGATTTCCTTACAAGAATGTGTTATGATCTTAACAACTCATTACGCCATTCAAAAGTTACAAAACTCCAAATTAAAAAAAAAAATTTCACATGCTATTTAAATGGGAAATAGAAATTCGCGATGAACGACTTCTAAATATTAATATTAGGAGCTCTGCTTTTCACATGCGTCTTTTCGCACCTTTTCGTAACTTGACATGTGCGGGTTTCGAAAAAAATAGTAAATTTTTTTGAACCAGCCTAATATATATATATACCCAGCTGAAAATTCCTGTACAGGAACCTGTGCAGGAACCTGACAGGTTCCTTTGGAGGTTCGTACACAGGTTCCTGTACAGGAACGTACGCAGGTTCCTGGTACATTGGTTCCTGCCGCGGATCCTGTGAGGGAACTTGCGCATGTTCCTGTACAGGAACTTCGATATTCAAATACCTGTACAGGTTCCTGTGCAAGTGGGACACATTTGCAAAAAATACTATGAAGGATCTTGTACAGGTTCCTGAGCAGGTGGGACACTCGCATATATATGCATATATATGCATATATAACTTTCGATTTTTTATTTTTCCTGACTGAAAACCTGTTCCTCATACTGAAAAACTAATGTCCATTTTTTAAAATAATTTTCCAATAATATTTCGAGGTGGCGCATAGGTTATTATTTTCTTATGGAGTTTAACATAGAAAACTGTAAGTTTTTCTTCATGATCAAATATAACATATAAATTATTTGAAGAATCTAATGAAATTTTGGAAACGCCTTATTCAGTAATGAAGAAAGTGCGGTGAAAAAAAAGATATTAAAAAAAATCATTTTTAGGATTATTTTTTAAGTCTCAGACATGGCTGTTTTTGCTTAAAATCCCGATTTTCAAGAGCTTGTTTCAGACCCTAAATATTGTTTATTATCGCTGAAAATTCTCAAAGATTCAGGATGCAACCTTTTGAAAATCGAATAATTCAAATATCAATATCAATAAGATTTTGACCAAAAACCAGAAATGATTCGGACGTAAGAGACTCAGGTAGTCCAAAAATTACATATTTTATGGCGAACGCGTCCTCGGGTTGCGGATAGAGGGTCCCTGTGCCAAGGGTTTCTGCTGAATATGGTTACAATAATTAATAAGCAGTCGCGGACAATTGTCCAGGGATGGTCCCGAAGGAATAACCCCCAAGCGAAGGCGTGAGAACCGTGCCGAAAGCTGAATGTCACCTGGGTGAGGTGTCTCTAACGGTGATTCTGGGAAATCGGCGACTCTCAGAGTATACAGCCTTATCCTTGCATGCGGGGCTCTAAAAGGATGGACGAACCCTTTCCCTAGCTGCTCGTGGGAACAACACCAAACATAGTTGTAGTAAGTGCGGTTCAAAACAATCGAACACGCAGGGCTCCCGACAATGGGTCGGACAACAATGCCGACTACCCTACAGTGGGGGGAGCCAATCAAGACGGAGTCAATGCGACTGACCGGCGGAATCTTGTTACTTTTAAGTGGACGGATCAACTCAATGACAGTCTGCTGGAGTGCTACGATGCCAATATGGTCCCTGAACGAGAAGTTTACATGGCACGACTGCATGCTCTGTGGTGCAAGAAGCACCCAGAGCTCTCAGACTTTTCGCAACAACGTCTGCGAAACCATGCCGAGAACCTTAGGAAAAGGGGTTATATAAGCGGAGTGCCTACTCAATCGCATCCAGAACAAGCCGGCAACAGAGAAAGAGAAGCGACACTGAGACCAACCGCGAACAGGCATCCAATAGAGGAAGAACGATATTTCAGGACCCGGAGAAACATCAACATTCAGGTTTCTCCCAAGCCCAAAGATCTGACTGAATTGAATGATGAACTTCGTAGAGATTCTTCCGAAGAATCCAACCTCTGGACTATCAGTTGTGGTGTGTACAATGCAGCGAGAACTTTGGCAGATGGAAGCCGTGAAACAAAACCAACGGTTGATCATAAGACCAAAAGAAGAATGCATCAACTCAGCACAAAGATAGGCTGGGCTAGACAGTACGCGTCCCGCATTCAGTGTGTGATTGACTACATAACATCTGGCAGGAATTTCACTGCCAAGGTTCGACGGTTCGCGCGCGAACTGCGGATCCGTCATCACACAATCAACAAATCAAAGCTAATGACCATCAGACAGCATATTGTTGACAGAATACGAATACTATCTAACGCTAGGAGAAGTCTAGAGCGGAGAGAGAGGTGGGTCAGAGAAAATCAACAATTTTCATCTGATCCATCTAAACTCTTCCAAGACCCTCCAATTACTGTCGACCATCCGCCCAAACCAGAGGAGGTCGAAGCATTTTGGAGCTTAGGAAGAATGCCCACCCATCACTACCGAGGAGGTGAAAAACGTATTAAGAGGCATGAAGAACTTTCCCGCTCCGGGACCAGATGGTATCAAGACCTTCTGGTGGAAGAAGTTTCCTTCAACCCACCAGCATCTGGCCCGAATTTTCACCTCATATTTAAAGTCGGAAGAGCCTATTCCGGAGTGGTTGGTGGAAGGGCGCACAGTGCTCCTGCCTAAGACGGGCAACTTAGCTGACCCTAAGAATTACAGGCCAATAACTTGTCTGAACACACTGTATGAGATCTTCACAGCCATCCTAAATGATAGGATTCTTCGGACAATTGAACCTGTGTGGCGAGAGATGTATGAACAACGTGGCTCGAAGAAAGGCGTAGCAGGATGTCGGGAGAACCTGTTCATCGATAGATGTGTCTGTAAAGATGCAGCATCCTATCAACGATCTCTATCGATGGCCTGGATAGATTACCGAAAAGCTTTTGATTCAACCTCCCATAGACTTATCATCTGTCTGTTGGAAAGCTTGAAGGTTCATCCACACATCGTGAGATGCATAGAGAGATTAATGCCGCTTTGGAAAACCAGATTTACCATGTTATCTGGAAAATATCGTGTGATGAGTAACAGTATCACCTTTCAGAGAGGTGTATTTTAGGGTGACACCATGAGCCCTCTCCTCTTTTGCCTCACATTATTGCCACTATCTCTCGCACTTCGCCATTCCGAAGGGTACCTCTGTGGCAAACCTGGAAATCGAGAGCATAAGGTAACTCATGTATTTTACATGGATGATCTTAAGCTCTATGCTAGAAATCAAGAGAAACTACATCTAGCTCTAAAAATTGTCACAGAGTACACTCAAGAGATTGGAATGGAGTTCGGGTTAGAGAAATGCGCCAAGGTTAATTTGGAGAAAGGAAAACTTAACGGCATCCTCGAAGATCCTGAGCTCGTTGACAGAAGCGCTATACGAAACCTTTGCGCTGGAGAGACCTATAAATACCTGGGCGTGCCACAAAGCCGCATTCAGGACGTAACATCTATAAAGGATACTCTTCGATGCAAAGGAACAAAGTATCTGCAACGAACATGCTTGCCGTCCCAGTAGTACTCTTTTCATTTGGAGTAGTTCCATGGACGAAGGACGAGCTCAGATCCCTCGATATCGGGTCCCGAAAGGTTATGCACATGAACAAAAGCATGCACCTTAAGTCTTCTGTTCCACGACTTTACATCTCACGCCGTCAAGGTGGTCGTGGAATACTGAATCTTGAATGTCTTCACAACAGGATTATTCTGGCTACAGCACATATTGTCGCAAATGGACAAGATCCTCTTCTTAAAATGGTCAGAAAACACGAAGAAGTAGGCAAAGGGTCGTTTCTTTACAAAGCAGCGGAAGAGGCTGCTGAAACACTCGGCCTTGACTTCAATATCAGGGGTGAGCGAAATGCATCAAATCTTATCCATCTTAAATACTCACTCCTGAAGGCCCGGATTAAGAAAGCACAGGAGAAAAACTTCCGCGAAGAGCTCCTCGACAAGAAGATGCACGGCATCTTCCACAGAAATGTGGAAGATCAGTCGATGTCGTATGAGCTGACGCTTGCTTTCCTTAGATCACCCGGATTGAAGTCGGGCACAGAGGGCTTCATTTTGGCATGTCAAGATGGTGTCATTTCCACTCTAGCATACCGTCGCCACATTTTGAGCCAAGATATTCCCGATGATAGCTGCAGAGCGTGTCATGAACACCCTGAGCATCGAGGACACATACTATCTAGTTGTCCAGCTGATGCGGGAACAACCTACATCCAAAGGCACAATGCGGCACTGAGAGTGCTTTATTGCCATCTCTGTCACTCTTACGGCATTAGCCCAAATACCTCTCCGCTGAACGCCCCTAGAGAAATAGAGTCAATTGTCGAAAATGAGAAGTGCCGCATATATTGGAACTTCATATTCTCGACAATTGTTTCTGTTGCGCACTCGAGGCCTGACATGGTTCATCTTGACTTCGAGAAACGAACCATGTTCGTTATCGAATTTTCGGCACCAGCGGACAAAAACGTCACAGCGAAGGAGAAAGAAAAGAAAGAAAGGTATAAAGACCTTATGAGGGAGTTGCGACGG
>CAKNXH010002089.1:539129-551478 GCA_932178445.1 Andricus quercusramuli | reverse complement strand
TGGTGTTCGAATCCCAACGGAGCTAGAGAGATTTTTTTTCACAACTTATGAAACTAATAATTAATATTTAAAAAAAATGATTTTAGACCAAGTGGACAAAAAACATTAACATCATATCAATTAATATTTCGCTGGTCGAAAACCATAACATCAATCAATAAAAAAGTGTCATTTAGTAATTGTGAATTCTCTTTTGTTAAAACTCCTTGTTAAAACTCTTCTTTAGAAGAGGAATTTTTGTCTATTTATTTTTTTCATAGCTTGTGTCGTTTGTCCAGAAATTGAATTTTTTCATTCTTAACGTTTTTTACGAATAAAACCAGAAATATGCATTTTTGATGAAATAGTGGAATTTTCAACTTGCAAAATGGATTTTCTGAAAATAAAATTAATTTTCAACTAAATAGATTTTTTTCAACCAAAGAAATGAATTCTTAACAAAAAAATAATAGTTAAATTTCTTCCAAACAGATAATTTTTTTAAGGAAAAAAATTACATTTCTATCAATTAAGGTAAATTGACCACGAAAAATAAAATTCCTGCATTCCTGCTGAAAAATCACATTTTCAGTTCAAAAATTTAACATTTTAGTAGAAAATTCGGCTCTTCGGGTTGAAAATTTAGCAATTTAAAAAAAAAATTCACTGAAAAATTTATTTTGATGAAAAAATGGTTTTTTTGCTTTAATTTCACTGCTTTTCATTTGAAACTAAAATCTGAAAAATTAAGGTATTTTGTAAGTATTTATTTATTTTGTTGAAAATTATATATTTTTTGTTAAAGACACCTTTTTGGTAGGCAATTTCACTCTTTTGATGAAAATTGATCCTTTTGTATCCAAAATTCATATTTCAGTGTAGAAAAGTCATATTTTTTGATCAAATACTAGTTTTTTGTTGAAAACTATACTTATTTGTTAATAACAGTTTTTTCGTTAAAAAATTAAATTTTTTTATAAAAATTCTTTCTTTTGAATTGAAAATTCATCTTTCATGGTTGAAAAGTCATCATATTGATTAAAGATTAACTTTCTTGTTGAAAATACAACTGTCTGAAGAATTGGTGATGAAAAAAAAATTTATCAATAAAAAAGAAAAAATTTGTTTGGAGAATTTTAATTTTCATTAACAATTCATTCAGTTGAAAATAACAAAAAAAGTATACTTTCTGGCTTCAGAAGTTAACAAATTGTTTGAAAGATCAACTTTTTTTCAAACATTTTTTGATTAAAAAAAATAGGTAATTTTTTTTCTCAAAAATGAAATTTTTTTGACAAAAATTGATTTATGTGGTTGTAAATTCAACTTGTTTGTTAAAAACATATTTTTCGGTCAAGAGATTTTCTTTCGTCGAAAATTTAACTGTTTTAATAAAAATTCGTTCCCTTGGATTAAAAAATTCTTTTTTTTTATGGTGAAAAAGTCATCTTTCTTGATTAAAAATGAACTTTCTTGTTGAAAATTCAACTTTTCTTCGAAAAAATTTGTGTTTTTCGCTTGAAAAGTCAACTGATGGTTTAAAGGTTCAACTTTTTATTGAAAATTTGTTGATTTAAAAAATAAAGTAATTTTTTTCTTAAAAATTGAAGTATTTTGTTAAAGACTCAATTGTTTCGTTAAAAAATCATCTTATTTCTCAAAGACATCTTTTTTGTTTGAAAATTTAACTGTTTTGATGAAAATTCGTTCTTTTGGAATAAAAATTCATATTTTTGGATTGAAAAGTCATCTAATTGACTAAAAATGAAGTTTTTTGATAAAATACCACCCTCTTCGGAAAAATTGGCCTTTTCCATTATTTTGAATAATTATTTTATTATTATTAATTATTATTATATATATATATTAAATATATATATATATATTATATATTATTATCATTATTTTAAATAATTTTTTTTCTGAAAAAAATTTTTCTCCTTTTGCTCTGCTGGGAAACGAACCACAGAAATGCTTTACTATACTATCAGTAGTTCTGCGGTTCGTTTCCCACCAGAGAGAAAGGAGATTTTTTTCGGAAGAAAATTATTTGAAATAATTTTTTTCCATAGCTTTATCTAGTCTGAAAAGACGAGAAGTATGTTCCATCCAGAAAAATGATGCCTTCGTTTCTGAAAAAAGTTTTTTCACTCGATTTCTCTAGTAGCTTAATGGAAAAGCACATACCAAAAATCAGTAGTTCTGTGGTTCGTTTTCCAGCGGAGCGAAAGGAAATGATCTTTTTTCAGAAAAAAATTATCTTGAATAATTGTTTTAAATAATTGTAAAAAATCTGAAAAGACGTTAGATATTTTCTGCTATTCTTGAATGATAATAAAGATTCATTGAAAAATTTGATTTGCACCATCTAGCAAAATAATGTGTGTATTTCTGAAAAAAGTTTTTTTCTCTCGATCTCTCTAGTAGCTTAATGAGGAAGCTCCTGTCCATAATTCAATAACTCTGTGGTTCGTTTCCCAACAGAGCGAAAGAAGAACATCTTTTTTCGAAAAAAAATTATTTAAAATAATTTTTATTGCATAGGTCCATCTAGTCTGAAAAGACGTTAAATATTTTTCATTATTCTCTAATCATAATACAGATTCCTTGAAAAATTTGATTTGTACCTTCTAGCAAAATAATGCGCTTCTTTCTGAAAAAAGTTTATTTTCTTGATCTCTCTAGTAGCTTAATGAGAAAGCACCTGGTTGGAAATCAGTACCTCTGTGGTTCGTTTCCCAGCAGAACGAGAGAAGATGTTTTTTCAGAAGAAAATTATTTAAAATAATTTGTCTTGCATAGCTTCATCTAGTCTGAAAAGACGTTAAATATTTTCAGTTATTCTCTACTGATAATAGAGATTCCTTGAATTCAACTTTATTCGAAAAAATTGGTCTTTTTGGGGTAAAAAGTTAACACTTTTTCAAAGAATCTGTATTATCATCAGAAAATAATACAAATATTTAACGTCTTTCCAGACTAGATGGAGCTATGAAAGATATTATTTTCCTTTCATAGCTCCATCTAGTCTGAAAAGACGTTGAATATTTTCTGTTATTCTCTAATGATAATACAGATTCCGTGGAAAATTTGATTTGTACCATCTAGAAAAATAATACGTATATTTCTGAAAAAAGTTTCTTCACTCGATCCCTCTAGTAGCTTATTAGAAAAGCACCTGACCGAAAATCAGTAGTTCGGTGGTTCGTTTCCCGGCAGAGTGAAAGAAGATTTTTTTTCAGAAAAAAATTATTCAAACTAATTTTTCTTCCATAGCTCCATCTAGTCTGAAAAGACGTTAAATATTTTTCGTTGTTCTCTAATGATAATACAGATTCCTTGAAAAATTTGTTTCAACACATCCAGAGAAATGATGGCTTCATTTAAGAAGAAAAAATTTTTCTCTCTTTTTCTCTAGTAGCTTAATGTGAAAGCACCTTAGCGGAAATCAGTAGTTCTGTGGTTCGATTCCCGGTGGAACAAAAAAATATGTTTTTTTGGGGGAAAATTATTTTAAGCTAGCAAGTTGTTCAAAAGTTCAACTATTTAATTGAAAATTCGTTAATTTGAATGAAATAAAGTAATTATATATTTTTTCATAATGAAACGTCATCTTTCTTGATCAGAAATTAACTGTCTTCTTGAAAATTTAACTTTCTTCTAAAAAATTGTTATTTTTGAGGTCAAATTTAACACGTCAAGGAATCTGTATTATCATTAGGAAATAATAGAGAATATTTAACTTCTTTTCAGACTAGATGGAGCTATGAAAGATATGATTTTTCTTTCGTAGCTCCATCTAGTCTGAAAAGACGTTGAATATTTTCTGTTATTCTCTAACGATAATACAGATTTCTTGACAAAATTTGATGTGTACGATCTAGCAAAATAATACGTATATTTCTGAAAAAAGTTTTATTCTCTTGATCTCTCTAGTAGCTTAATGGAAAAGCACCTGACCGGAAATCAGTAGTTCGGTGGTTCGTTTCCCGGCAGAGTGAAAGAAAAAGATTTTTTTCAGAAAAAAATTATTTAAAATATTTTTTCTAGCATACTTTCATCTAGTCTGAAAAGACGTTGAATATTTTCCACTATTCTCTAATGATAATAGAGATTCCTTGAAAGATTTGTTTTGTACTATCTAGGAAAATAGTACGTGTATTTCTGAAAAAAGTTTTTTTGTCTTGATCTCTCTAGTAGCTTAATGGAAAAGCACCTGACCGGGAATCAGTAGTTCTGTGGTTCGATTCCCAGCGGAGCAGAAGATTTTTTTACAGAAAAAAATTATTTTAAGCTAATAAGTTGTTTAAAACTTGAACTATTCTATTGCAAATTCGTTGACTTGAATAAAATAAAGTAATTTACGAATTTTTGAAAAATATGTTTATAAAAAAAAAAAAAAAAAAAAAAAAAAAAAAAAAAAAAAAAAAAAAAAAGAATGTCTCCTGCTTTGTGGCGCATTCTGACGGTAAAATTACTACGTGTTGGAGGCAGTTAACCACAGTGATAAACAAGTTGTATTCAAATCAGTGAATGGATTGACACGAAGGTCAGGCTCAGTTAACGCTGATGTTGATGTGACCACACCTCCAACCCAAATACATATTATCATACAAGTTTAATTATGTGGATAATCTCATTCATCGACAAGGTCTAACATTATTTATTTTGACACCATATTTCAAAAGAACATTTTTTATCGCTCCTATAAATTAAACTTGTCATGAATAATAACAAATGACCCGAAATCGAAATCGACTTTTGGCTTCTGTATTTTACTCTCGATTCTCATCTTTCACTTTGAAGAATTTTCGAAAAAAATTCCAATTTTCAACAAAAAAAGATTCTCTATCACAATCAATGAATTTCCAACCAAAAAGTTGAACTGTCATAAAAATAAATAATTTTTTACCAAAAAATATTAATTCATTTTTTTTCTGAAAAAAGATCTCTTTTCGCTTTGCCGGGAATCGAACCTCAGAACTCCCGATTGTCGGTCGGGTGTTTTCCCGTTAAGCTAATAGAGAGATCGAGAGAAGAAACTTTTTTCAGAAAAAAACATGCATTTTTTGCCACGTGGTAAATCAAATTTTGTCGAATTTTGTCATCAGAGAAAAACAAATTTTTAACGTCTTTTCAGACTAGATGGAAATATGAATGAAAAATTATTTGAATTGAATTTTTTTCCGAGTAAGGATTTTCTTCTTTATTCTAAAACGATTAACCTTCATCGAGAAAATTATTTTTAACAAATTATTTGAATTTTCAAACAGGTAGTTGAATTTTCAGTTAAAAAATAAATCAATTTTAAACCAAAAGGAAAATAAATTTTCAACAAAATAATAAAATGAAATAAATTTTGATTTTGATGATTTTTCAAACCAAAAACGAAAACAATTTTTAATGAAATAGTTAAATCATCAAACAAATAGTTGCATTTTTAAATTGAAAATGAGAAATTCCTAACTAAAAAAGATGAATTCCCAACCAAGACAGAAATAGTTTAGTTTTCAGTTAAAAACGAAAATCAATTTTGAACCAAAATAAAAATGAATATTTAAAAAATAGTAAAATTTTCAGCAAAAGGGATGACTTTTCAACTAAAATTATAAACAAGAAGATTTATTTTCTACCAAAAAGACTAGCTGACAACCAGTATTTTGAAAAAAAATCATCCAAAATGTTTTACTCATTTGGAATTAATTTTTTTGACTCAAAATGCATCTTTTCAATTTTTATTGAAAAAATTGCTTTTTGAGAAAAATTTGTTGAAAATTCGACTATTTTTTGAAAATCCGTCTTTTTATAGTAGAAGAGTACTCTTATTAATTGAAACTTCAACTTTTTGGTTAAAAATTCATTTCTTTGGTTGAAAATTTAACTGTTTTGTTGAAAATTTGTTTCTTTTCTGGTTTAAAATTTATTTTACTAACTGAAAATTTAACTGTTTTATTTTTGGTAGAAAACTTTTCTTTTCAGTTGAAAATTAATTTCTTTGGCTGAAAATTCGTTTCTGAATTCAATTTTCTACAAAAAAGAAATTTTCAATAAAACATATTAATTTCCTACTAAAAAAGGTAAATTTTCAATTAAAAAATATAAATATTTCTATTTGGAATTAGAAAAGTTAATTTCAAATGAAAAAATAAAATTTCAACAAAATTAATTAATTTTCAACTGAAAATATAAATTGTCAAGCAAAATTGAAATGGTTACATTTTCAATTCGAAAGACTAATTTTCAACTAAAAAGAAACGAATTTTCAACCAGAAAAATTAATTTTTCATCACAACGATGATTTTGAATCAAAAATATGAATTTTTGGCCAAATAGTGGAATTTTCAACCTGAAAGACGAATTTTCTATAAAAAAAAAATAAAAAATAAAAAAATTCAAATGAATAGTCTTTTTTCAAACCAAGAAATGAATTTTTAACCAAAAATATAATAGTTTCAACTAAGAAGATAAAATTTCTAAGAAAAATAAAATAGTTAAATTTTTAGTTAGAAAAATAAATTTAAAAAAAAAAGAAACGAATTTTAAGAAATAATTGAATTTTCACCTAATCCATATAAATTTGCAACTAAAAATAGAAAAGTTGAATTTTCAGTTTAAAAATTAATTTTCAATAAAATTAAAGTAAATTTTCATGTCACATAGTATGATTTTTACTCGAGAAGATTAAATTTAAATTGAAAATATGAGTTTTCGAACAAAAATTGAACAGGTACCCTTTCAGTGCAAAAATTAATTTTAAATAAGAAGACGCTAATTTTTAAACAAAAAATGAATGGTTGAAAATTAAATTTTTTTTAGTTGAAGATTCATCATTTTAGTTGAAAATTCACTTCAACTGTCACATTTTTTGTGACAAATTTACCTTTTTTTATAGAAATATAATCTTTTTCGTTAAAAAATTTGCTGCTTGATAGAAGATTCTTTTTTTTTTTATAGAAAATTCGTTTTTTGGATTGAAAAATCCACTATTTGAACAAAACTTCATATTTTTGATTGAAAATTCATCATTGTGATTAAAAAATAATTTCTTTGGCTGAAAATTTGTTAGTTTGAATTGAAAATTAATTGTTTTAACTGAAGATTTAACTGTTCCATTTTCGGTTGAATTTGTAGCTGTTCTAATCTTCGTAGAAAATTGATTTTTTTTTAATGAAAATTCATAAAATTTGTTGAAAATAATTATTTTTTGGTAGAAAATTAATTTTTGGGTTGAAAATTCAACTAACTATTTGGTTAAAAGTTCATACTTTCGTTGCAAATTCATCCTTTTAGTTAAACTGAAATGTGATCTTTATCGTTAAAACATTATGTGTTTTGTAAAAAATTTAAATATTCTATTTTTTGTTAAAAATTCATTTTTTTGGTTGAAAAAAGACTATTTAGTTGAAGATTCGTTTTTTTTGTTAATAAAAAATTAATCTTCTAGGTTGAAAATCCATTTATTTTTAGTTGAAAATTACTTTTTTGAATTTAAGATGTAACGATTTCATTTTTGCTTAAAAATTTATATTTTTAGTTAAAAATTAATTAATTTTGTTGAAATTTTGTTTCTTTTACTTCAAATTTACTTTTCTAATTGCAAGTAGAAACATTTCTATTTTAAAATTGTAAATTTACCTTTTTTAGTTGAAATTTATATATTTTATTGAAACTTTTTTTTTTGCAGAAAATTCAATTAAAATTGAATTATTTTGTTGTTAATTTATTTTTTTCTGGTTGAAAATTGATTGTTTTAACTTTAAAGTTAATTCTTTTATTTATGTTCGAAAAATAATTTTCTTATTATTATAATTATTCATCATAATTTTTTTCATTAACTTTTTTACTGAAAATTTGACTATTACATTTTGAGTTGAAAATAAATATGTTTGAGGTGAAAATTCAATTATTTGTTGAAAACTCGTCTTCTTTGGTAGAAGAGTACTTTATATTTTGGATGAAAAATTAATTTCTTTGGTTAAAAATTTAACTATTTTGTTGAAAATTCGTTCCTTTTCAGGCTCAAAATTTATTTTTCTAACTGAAGATTCAACTGTTTTATTTTTGCTAGAAAATTTATCTTTTTAGTTGAAAATTCATGTATTCGGTCAAAAATAAAAAAATTTTTTTCAGTTGAAGATTCATCACGTTAGTTAATAATTCACTTGAACTTTTCCAATTTTCGTATAAAATTTACCTTTTTGCTAGAAATGTAATCTTTATCGTCAAAAAATGTAGTGTTTTGTAGAAAATTTAACTATTCTTTTTTTTTTTAGAATTAATTTCTTTGGTTGAGAGAGAACTATTTAGTTAAAAATTCGTTTTTTTTTGTTCATAGAAAAATCAACTTTTAGGTTGAAAATTCCACTATTTGATCGAAAATTCATATTTTTGATTGAAAATTCATCATTGTGATTGGAAATGTATTTCTTTGGATGGAAGTTTATCTTTTTGATTCGAAAACACAATTAAAAAGTGTTTTTAATCAGTGAAGCACTTTTTAATGCGAATAATATTTTTCCATTACTTTTACTTTTTTCATCATTCAAATTTAGCGCCCTTTTCAAGTACAGGCGATACATTTTCCCGCGAAATTTAAACAATATAATTATTATTGATGAAAGTAGAAAATACGATTTTTTAAATCCTCATTCAATAACACTATTATTGTTTTGACCATAACAAACCGTTAACCATATAGCAAATAATGTAGAAATCTGACTTACAGGTAAAAGTTATCATAATAGTTAGTCATCTGAACCGAGAGAGGCGCTTCTGTCACGTCCAGGATTTTGATTGGCGGAATAATACCGCGAAGTTCGAATCAGCCAATTAGAATGTCAGACCTGATTTTAGGAAGAATTAAATTTGTATCACATGCAATTTGGATTACATGGGTATAATGACATAAGTTTTATATAATTCAATTTTAGGTTATGTGTTTATTTGGAAAAATAAAGACGATGTTAAATTGATAAATGTAGGACAGGATGAGATAAAAAAGAAGAGCTTGAGAAAAGACGGAACTTTAGTTTGACAGAGAGAAGATGATAAACAAAGAGATAAAAAAAGATAAAGACGGATAGACCTAGAATAGGATGAGATAAAAGAAGAAGGGATTGAAAAAGATGGACCTGAAATTAGTTTCACAAAAACATAAAAAAAAGCTTGACATAAATAGATAAGAGATAGGTTGGGATGGATAAGAGAGGATTCAAAAGGATTGACGTGAATTCATACTGATGAAGAGATAGAGAAAGATAGATAGATGTAGTATAAGATAAAGAAGAGGAGAGGAGATTGAAAAAGATATACGGGAATTTTAGATAGACAGAGAGTTACAAAAATATTGACGTGGATAGATAAATGATAGCATGAGATAGAAAAGATGGTATTAAAAAATACATACGTGAATGTATATTCAGAAAGAGATATGAAACGATTCACGTGGATAGACAAAGGATAGGATGAGATAGAGGAGAGGAAATAGAAAAAGAATTTAAAAAAAATAGAGATAGGAAAAGACGTGGATAGAGGTGGGATGGGATTGATATTGATTGATAAAGAGTTAGGAAAATATAGACGTGGATAGAGGTGAAATAGGATGAGATAAAGAATAGGAGATGGAAAAAGATAGATAGTATCGGTCCATTAACTAGGTGTCCTATTAAAAATTAACCATAGGATATCAACCCCTTATAATATGGTCACCCAAAATGTTTCTTTCCGCGTAGGGTAAAGAGTACGAAGTCTTCATAAAATTACTGACTCTGACTGGTGATCACTCCTTTATCCAGTGTTGTAAATGCGAGGCAGTGAAAGTCACAATAATCATAACAACATTAGTAACACATTAATGTATGCAAACGCACTTCGGATAAAACCCTCAGGCTATCTTCCACAAGATACAATTCTTGAGAGTAGGAATAGAAAGAGAAGCTTTAGAAGGTTGAAACAAAGGCAGGAGAGAATGAGGAGTGATGTGAGGTAAGAGATAGGAGAGGAGAGGAGAGGAGCGGACAGGAGCGGAGAGGGATAGAGAGGCGGGAAGAGGAGAGGAGGGAAGAGGAAAGGAGAGGAGGGGTGCGGAGAGGGGTGGAGAGGAGAGGAGGAATGAGCATCACAGGAAAGGAGATATCAAACTTAACAGTTCATACTGTCTGGACGACTATTCGCGTTTAATCCACTCGAGATTAATACCTGAGGTGGTTTCATCACATCTCACCATGGACGGTTGAGGCTGGCCGGCTTTTCACCCGTTCGGATTCTATTTAGACAGCATGGGAACGTTTATAAGAATCATCGATCTTACGTACTCACAACATCCGTCTTAATTCCTTCTGCTATCTCAAACTACTCCCTATGGTGTCAATGGACGATCAATTCCGAACACCATGATTGCAATCAATAATTATTGATTTCCATCAGCTGAGCTACTAGGGAGCCAAGAATTGTTACATCAGTCTATGATCTTCATCCGTTTCTGTACTGTGAACATCTTACCCAACCCTGGCGAAAGTATCGGATAGGAATTCCTTCCGAACCAATCCGAAATCATCCGAATCATTCCGGAATCTGTATCCGAACCAATCCGAGTAAATTCGAACCAATCCGAATTTTTTTTTACAATTCGTTCGATTCAAATCGGTCAAAAATTAATCCTACTCAATCCGATTCAATCCCAATGAATCCGAACCCAATTTTCAATCCGAATGAATTCGAACTCGGTTTGGCCAAAGACGATTTTCAATCCAAATGAATTCGATTCAATCCGAACTCGGATTCATTTGGATTGAAAATCGTTTTTGGTCAATCCGAGTTCGGATTCATTCGGATTGAAAATTTGGTTCGGATTCATTCGGATTGGAAGTTTCGATTGAACCGGATTGAGTCGGATTATTTTTTGACCGATTTGGATCGAAAGAAATGTAAAACAAATTTCGGATTAGTTCGAATTAGCTCCGATTGGTTCGGATACAGATTCCGGAATGATTCGGATGATTTCGGATTGGTTCGGAAGGAATTCCTATCCGATACTTTCGCCAGGAAGGTTTGGGTTTTTTTAACCCCTTCCGCGTCACAAAGAAAAATCAAATTTTGTATTTGGAATTATAATCTTTCGAGCTGAAAACGGAAAAGTTCAATAATATGTATTAATATTATAGGTCAATCGATTCGTTTTGAATCAATACAACTTTACTATTCTTGAATCAACTTTGAATTATGAGAATGAGACAATTTTTACAATGAAAATCGATTTTAAAAATATATAAATGAACATCACTTTCCTTTTCTTTGATAAAATGTATTATTATTGTAGGTCAATCGATTTGCCTCGAACCGGAGAATCTTTCTCGTTCTTGCATCAATTTTGAATAAGGTTAGTGAAAAAAATTTTATTATGAAAAACCGATTCTCAAATATTATGCATTACTATAGCTTCCTTACTATTCAATAAAATGTATTAATATTATAGGTCAATCAATCTTTTTCGAAACAACACAACTTTTCTATTTTTGCATCAATTTTAAATTATGGGAGTCGGAAAATTTTCATGATAAAAATCGATTTTAAAAATATATAAAATAACCATTACTTCCCTATTCTCTGTGAAAATGTATCAATATTGAAGGTCAATCGATTCATCTCCAACCAAGGAATCTTCTATATTCTTGCATCATCCTGAAATTATGAGAAATCTTCAATGTAAAAATCGTTTTTAAAAATATATAAATCACCATAACTTGCTTACTCTCTAATAAAATAGATCAATATTGTAGGTCAATCGATTCCTTCTGAACCAAGGAATCTTCTACATCCTTGCATCATCTTTGAATTATTCTAATGAAAAATGTTTCAGTATGAAAAATCGTTTTTCAAAATACAGAAATTACCATAGCTTCCTTTCTATTCAATAAAATTTATTAATATTATAGGTCAATCGATCTTTTTCGAAACAGCACAACTTTTCTATTGTTGCATCAACTTTAAATTATGAGAATCAGAAAATTTTCATTATAAAAATCAATTTTAAAAACATTATACACTTACCATAACTTCCCGACTCTCTATTAAAATGTATCAATATTGTAGGTCAATCGATTCATCTCCAACCAGGCAATCTACTTTATTCTTGCATCGACAAAAATTATGAGAATGAGAAACTTTCACTATAAAAATCGATTTTAAAAATATCTAAATCGCCATAACTTCCTTACGCTCTAATAAAATATATTAATGTTGTAGGTCAATCGATTCATTCTGAAGCAAGGAATCTTCTACATTATTGCATCATCTTTGAATTATTTCAATGAACAAAGTTTCAATAAGAATAATCGATTTTCAAAATACATAAATTACCATAGCTTCCTTA
>CAKNXH010002089.1:523119-539119 GCA_932178445.1 Andricus quercusramuli | reverse complement strand
CGATTCTTCTCAAATTAATACATCTTTTTTGTTCTTGAATCAACTTTGAATGATGCTAATGAGAAAGGTTTTACTATAAAAAACGTGTTTTTATATATTATGCATTACCATAGTTTCCTTACTCTTAAATAAAATGTATTAATATTATAGGTCAATCGATTCGTCTTGAACAAAGGAATCTTTAATATTGTTGCATCAACTTTGAATTTTGTTGAAGAAAAAAGTTTTTCTATGAAAACCGTATTTTTGAATATTATGCGTTACTGTAGATTCTTTACTCTTCAATAAACTGTATTGATATTATAGGTCAATCGATTCGTCTCAAATTAATACATCTTTTTTTTCTTGCATCAACTTTGAATGATGCTAATGAGAAAGGTTTTACTATAAAAAACGTGTTTTCAAATATTATGCATTACCATAACTTCCTTAATCTTCAATGAGATGTATGAATATTGTAGGTCAATCGGTTTTATTTGAAACAACACAACATTTCTATTTGTGCATTAACTTTAAATTATGAGAATGAGAAAATTTTTCGAAAATTTTATAAAAATGATCTGTTCTGTCTCTAAATTTATCTGTTTTAGTAGAAAATGGATCGTTTTGGTTGGAAATGCATCCTTTCTGGTTGAAAATTCAACTGCTTGGTTGAAAATTATTCTTTTTTGTCTGAGAATTCAAATATTTTTGTGAAAATTTGACTTCTTTGGTTGAATTGAACTGTTTTTTTTAACTCAAATTTAATTTTTTTTGTTTAAGTAATAACCATTACACATACATATTACAAATCTTAAGAAATTTAAAAGATTTCAAGGATTTTGAAGATTTTAAAAAGGGTAGGGTAAAAAAAGGACATTTCAAAGACTGGAAACGATTTCAAAATTTTTTAGAATATTTCAAAAGATTTCACAAAGACTTTGAATATTTTAATTATGGCAAAGTAATAAAAAAGGTTTCAAAAATATTTAACAAATATTTTAAGGTTTTTTTTAAAAATTTATAAAGATTTCAAAAGAATGTAAGAATTTTGAAGATTCTAGAAAAGATATGGTATACCAGATTTCCAATATTTCAAAACATTTAAAAGATTTTGAATGATTTCTAAATTTTTAAAAATATTTCACAAAGATTTTAAATAATTCTATAATTTCAAACCAAGAAAATACATTTCAAAATATTCCAGACAAAATTCAGAGATTTGAAGTATTACAAAGATTTAAAAACAGCGTGTACTTGATTAGAAAGATTTCACAAAAATTTCGAAAATTTTATAAAGATTTCAATGAAATTTTAAGATTTCCAAAAGATTTCAAGGATTTTGAAGATTTTGAAGAGGGTATAGTAAAAAAATTTCAAAAATTTTAATTATTAAATGTTATCCTTCATAAATAATTATTTTTATATTAATTTATTTTATAATTAATAATTTTAATTATTTCAAAGTATTACAAAAGATTTCAGAAAGATTTTACAAATATTTAAAGGTTTTCGAAAAAATTTATAAAGATTTCAAAAAAATGCAAGAATTTTAAAGATTTCAAAACAGTTCATACATTTCTAACGATTTCGAAAGGTTTCATCAAGTTTGAAAAGATTTAAAAAAATTTCAATTATTTTGAACAAACAAAAAGGATTTCATAAACGAAGTTTGAAAAAAGCTTTTACAAATATTTCCCAAATTTCATGAAGATTTCGGAAAATTTTTCGAAAATTTCAAGGATTTCAAAGATTTTACCAAATTTTTTAGGATTCCAAAAAATTTCTTGGAGGTTCCACCAAAATTTCAGGATTTCACAAATATTTCAAAATATTTCAAAGATTTAGAAGATGCTTGGAAAAAAATTAATTTGAAGAAAAAAAGCTATTTTACACAAGAGGCCGAAATCAATATTAAATTGTTTAAACAACTTTTTTGTTAACTTTAATTAATTATAAACTCACTAAGTGAAAAAAGGACAGAAAGGTAAAAATTGCCGAAAAATAGCAAATATCAGGCGCAATCGATATAGATGAAGATAGTCATAAACAATAATTATTTGTTTAAATAATTATTTTAGCTAAATCTAATTAATTATTAAGTCACGCCTAATAGAAAATAAACAAACAGTTGAAAATTTCAGAAAAAACCGCTACATTGTACCAACTAAGCAAATAGAATATTATTAACAATGATAATAAATTGTTTAAACAATTATTTTGTTAACTTGAATTCATTATCACTTCACTCCAAATGAAAATTGGACAAAAAGCCAGAAATTTAACAAAAACGCATCTTTCTAGCATTATTTAAATATAATATTATTATTAATTATGATAAATTGTTTAAACAATTATTTTGTTAACTTGAATTAATTATTTCTTCACTCCAAATGAAAATTGGACAAAAAGCCAGAAAGTAAAAAAAGCATCTTTCTAGCATTATTTAAATATAATATTATTAATAATCATAATTAATTGTTTAAACAATAAACATTTATAAACTATCATTTCCCTCGAATTGAAAATTGGACAAACAATGGAAAATTTGTGAAAAAACCTTGTCTTTCTAACTCCATTCTATGAGCAAATTGCTAAAAACAATAATAAATTGTTTAAATAATTCATGAGAATATATAATTTTCAGTATCAAGTAGTATTTTATGTGCTAAAAACAATTCGCATTAAAGAAACCGCAAAAAAATTCGCAGGAATTTAAAAAAACCGCATCTTTCTAGCATTATTCAAATATAATATTGATAATAATTATAATAAATTGTTTAAACAATTATTTTGTTGACTTGAATTTATTATTACTTCACTCCAAATGAAAATTGGACAAAAAGCCATAAATTAAACAAAAAAACGCATCTTTCTAGCATTATTCAAATATAATATTATGAATAATTATAATAAATTGTTTAAAAAATGAAGATTGATGAACTATCACTTCCCTCTAATTGAAAATTGGATAAAAAATGGAAAATTTGTGAAAAAACCGCGTCTTTCTAACTCCATTCTATGAGAAAATTGCTAAAAACAATAATAAATTGTTTAAACAATTCATGAAAATATCTAATTTCCAGCATAAATTAATATTTTATGTATTAGAAACAATTTTCATTAAAAAAAACCGCAAAAAAATCATAATTAGCGCCAAAAACTCGCAAAACCCCATTTTTTCACTTATGGGGTTTCTTTGGGACCCCATAAAACAGACTTATGGTGTTGTTATTCAAAAAGTGATATCTTATTCGTATTCTATGGCTAATTTTGAAGAGAAATGTTGAGTTTCAATTCGATTGAGATAATATTGAGGATTCTGGATAAGATTTACAAAAACGTATTTTTTTATGGGAAATACATGTTAAACTTCATGGTGTTTGCGGCACCCCTAAATATAATTTTTTTTTCAAACAACAAAAAAATGGATTTATTTTTGGCTGGATTTGAAAATTTTAGAAATGCATTTTTTGACCACCCCATTGGTCACTCTCCTACTTTATTAATGATTTTTTAATTTTATTTTTTAATGGGATATGATTGGTTTTCCATACATTTTTATTGGAAATGAAAAACATTAGAGGGATTGCCAGGATCATCGATCTCATGAACTCTGACATCGACTGGCATCCACCAGTTGCTCTTGTTTCATGCTAGTGCCAATGTGCAATCAATCCTAAGCACTCAAGTAATTGATACCTATCTCAGTGTAACAAATGATAGTACTGGCATGAAGCCTCTTGGCAAACTTTACCTACAGTAATTTATTAATATCAAGAAAAGAGCTCGTAGAAATTGTTTGATTAGTTGGTTTAAGTGATTTTGAATGTGTATTTAATTGACTTTCCTGCACTGAATTGTTTTTAAAAAAACAATAACTTTTATAAGAGAATATCACTTTTACAAAAACACCAGTTCCTCGTAAGATGATTGAAGTTAAGCAATGTTGGGCGCAGTTAGTACTTGGATGGGTGACCGTTCGGGAATACTGTGTGTTGTTGGCCCGTCGTGGGTGTGGTGAGCCCACCCTGGTAGTAAATATCAGAAGTTTTGATGAGAAATTACGAAATACGAAAAATGATAGATTCTGTGATTTATGCATTACCATAGCTTCCTTACTCTTCATTAAAATGTATTTATATTATAGGTCAATCGATTCGACACGAATCAACACACCTTTTTTGTTCCTGCATCAACTTTAAATTATGTTATCAAAAAAAGTTTTACCATAAAAAACAATTTAAAAAATATCTAAATTACCATAACTTCCCTGCTATTTCCTAAAATGTACCAATATTGTAGGTCAATCGATTTGCCTCGAATCAACATATTTTTCCTGTTCTTGCATCAGTTTTGGATTATATCAGTGAAAAAAGTTTAACGATAAAAAACCGTAGTATCAAATATTATACATTACCATAGCTTCCTTACTCTTCAATAAAATGTATCAATGTGGTAGGTCAATCAATTCGACTCGAGCCAAGGAATGTTTTATTTCCTTGCATCAATTCTGAATTACGCTAATGAAAAATTTTTTACTATAAAAAACCGATTTTCAAAATATATAAATTATCATAACTTCTCTGCTCTTTAATAGAATGTATTCATATTATAGGTCAATCGATTCTTCTCAATAACCAAGAAATCTTTTATTTCCTTGCATCAACTTTGAATAATGCTAATAAAAAAAGTTTTACTATAAAAAACCGATTTTTAAAATCTATAAATTACCATAGCTTCCTTACTCCTCAATAAAATGTATTAATATTATGGGTCAATCGATTCGAATCGAATCAATCCATCTTTTTTAGGCTTGCACCAACTTTGAATTATGTTAATGAAGAATGTTTTACTATAAAAACCAGATTTCTAGAATATATAATTCATCAGAACACTATAGGTTCCTCACTCTTCAACAAAATGTAATGATATTATAGGTCAATCGATTCGTCTCAAATCAAGCAATCTTTTATATTGTGGCATCAATTTTGAATTATGCTAATGAAAAAAGTTTTACTATAAAACCCGATTTTTAAAATATATAACTTGTCTTAACCTCCCTCCTCTTTGATAAAATGTAATAATGTCATAGGTCAATCGATTCACCTAGAACAAAGGAATCTTTTAAATTCTTGGATCGACTTCAAATTATGCTAATCAAAAAAGTTTTTCTATAAAATACCGTATTTTTCATTATTATACACACCATAGGTTCCTTACTCTTCAATAAAATGTATCAATATTGTAGGTCAATTGATTCGTCTCAAATCAAGAAATCTTTTATATCCTTGCATCAACTTTGAATTATGCTAATACAAAAAGTGTTAATATAAAAAAACGATTTTCAAAATATATAACTCACCATGACTTTCCTACTATTCAGTAAAATGTATTAATATTGTAGGTCAATCGATTTGTCTCAAATCAAGCAATCTTTTATATTGTGGCATCAATTTTGAATTATGCTAATGAAAAAAGTTTTAGTATAAAAAACCGATTTTTAAAATATATAATTCACCATGACTTTCCTGCTCTTCAATAAAATGTATTAATATTATAGGTCAATCGATTCGTCTCAAATCAAGCAATCTTTTATATCCTGGCATCAATTTTGAATTATGCTAATGAAAAAAGTTTTACTACAAACCCGATTTTTAAAATTGTCTTAACTTCCCTACTCTTTGATAAAATGTATTAATATCATAGGTCAATCGATTCGCCCCGAACAAAGGAATCTTTTAAATTCTTGCATCAACTTCAAATTATGCGAATGAAAAAATTTTTACTATAAAATACCGTATTTTTCATTATTATACATACCATAGGTTCCTTACTCTTCAATAAAATGTAATGATATTATAGGTCAATCGATTCGTCGCGATCCAAGAAATATTTTATATCCCTGCATCAACTTTGAATTATGCTAATGAAAAAAGTTTTATTATAAAAAACCTATTTTTAAAATATTATTGAGTGCTAGAAATGCTAAACTGTGTAGTTAACCTGCCTCCTGATCTAATCATTGACTGAACTATCGACGGTCATGTGAAATTACATATATATATTTCGTATTGGAAACACCCCTATATTAAATTAAATCAATATTTTATTTTACTAAACATTAATTTATTTACTGAATTAAATGGTGTTCGGGAAGTAGGGTAAGTAAGGGTAAATGTGTTTGGGGAAGTGCTTTATAAGTAGGTAAAGTAGTGGAGGGGATGCAAGGTAGGGGAAATGAGAGGAGGTGAAGTAGGGAGAGGTTTGGACAGTGAGGGGAAATTAGGGGTATTGAAGTAGGGGAAATTAAAGGAGGGGAAGTAGGGGTAACGAAGGATGAGTTCCACAAAATAAGGGAAGGGAAAATGTTAGGTGGAGGAGGATAGGGCAAATGAGACAGGAAAATTCAGGGAAGTAAAAGGAAATGAGTGATAGGGTATTATGAGAAATGTGGACAAGGGAACGAGGGGAAGTCGGGGAAACGAGGGGTAGAAAGTAAGGGGAAATATTGCATGGAAAATCTGGAGGTGGGTTAATAACGTTAAATTTTGGGTGAAAAGAAGAGTAAATGGGGGGGATAAGGGGGGGGGCAAATATAGGGAGGGCTGTAGGATAAGTCTGGAAAAGCAAGGTAGGTGGGGGTAAATTGAGGAGAAATTGACGAGCGAAAGAAGGAGAAGTGAGAAGAAATGAGGAGTGGGAAAGTGGGGAAAATGAGGGACAATAAGAGAAGAGGAAGTAGGAAATTTGATGACAAATGAGGGTGAGGGAGAAGGGAAAGTGAGGGTTAATGGGTTTGGGGAAGTGCTGTGTAAGCAGGTCAAGTAGAGGAGGGGTGGAAAGTGGGAAAAATGAGAGGGGAAGAAGGGAGAGGGGTATTTAGTGAGAGAAAATTACGGATTTAGAAGGTGGGGAAATAAAAGTAGGAGAAGTAGGAGTAACGAGAAATAATTGCGGCGAAATGAAGTAGGTAGAGAGAGGGAAAATGATAGGTGAGTGGCAAGAAGCAGGGGGAAATAATGCATGAGAAATCTAGATGTGAGTAAGTAACGTTAAATTTTGGGTGGCGAAGAAGAGTAAATAGGGAAGATAAGGGGAGGGAAAATAAAAGGAGGGATGTAGGATAAGTCTGGGAGAGTAACTAGGGTAACTGAGGGAAGATGAACTAGAGGAAGTAAAAAGAAGCAAGGTTGATTGGGTAAGTTAGGGGAAATTAGGCAAAAAGGAGGAGAGGAATTAAGGAAAAATTAGGGCTGTAAAATCAGATGGATTGAGAGATAATAAGAGGAGGGAAAGCAGGAATTATATCGTGAAGGAGAAGAGGGGAAGTAAGAAAAGTAAAAGTAAATATGAGAATAGAGAAAAAGTTGGTTGATAAGTGAAGGAAGATTGATGAGGAATGTGAAGTAGAGGCCTGTGGCAAATTATGAGAGAGGGGTGAGTGAAAATGAAATAGGTGTAACAAGGGCGAGAAAGTGGGACTAACGAGGAAGCACTCTGAAGAAATAAGGAGAGAAAAAGTAGAGGAAATGAGAGGTAAGGAAGTGAGGGGAAAATGAGGCCGGGCACTGAAGGAAGTGAGAAAAAATGAGTGAAGGCGCATTAGGAGAAATGTCGACACTAAAATTAGGGGAAGCCGGTGGAACTTGGCGTAGGAAGTGAGCAGAAATAATAGGTGAAAATTTAGAGCTGAGTGAGTAAAGTTAACTTTTGCGTGGGGAAGAAGGGGTAGTAGGAAAGATAAGGCAGGGTAAATATAGGGAGAGACGTGGGACAAGTGTAGGAGGGTAACTAGAACAAGCGAGGAAAGATGAACAAGAGGAAGTGAGATAAAGCAAGGTAAGTGAGTGTAAAGTGGTGGTAAAGTCAGGATAATTAAGGAAAATTTAGTGAGAAAGAAGGAGAAGTGAGAAGATATAAGGAGTGGGAAAGTAGGTGAAGTGAGGGACAATAAGAGAAGAGGCAGTAGGAAATTTGATGACAAATAAGAGATGGAGGAAAAGGGAAAGTTAGTGAAAATGAGGGTGCGAAAGGAAAGAGTGTGAAATTAGTAGAATGGGAGTGAGGAGACATGTGGGATTGGACATATGGAAAGTTATGGGAGAGGAGAGTGTGGAAATAGGTATTGGTAAGGTGCAGGAGGTGAGGAGAGAACTATTAGAGTAGTGTGGATGAGTAAGACTAAAAATTGAACGGTTGAGAAAGGGATGTGGGGGAAGAGGAGGAAATGAGCGTTGGGAAGTGGAGGGAGTGAGGAGATGAATAGTAGGCTAGTGTGCGTAAGCAGGGATGGATAAGAAAGGGTTAAGGAAGGGATATCCAGGAAAAGGAGGAAATAAGTATTGGGAAATAGAGGGTTGGGAAGTAGAGGGGGTGAGGGAACGACTAGTAGGCTAGCGTGTGTGATTGGTGATGGAGAAGAAAGGGTTGAGAAAGGGATGTCAAGGAAGAGGAAATGAGTGTTGGGAAATAGAGGAAGTGAGTGGAGGACTATTAGGGTACGGTTGGTTAGAAGGGGTGGAGAAGGGTGGGTTGTATAAGGGATGTACGGGAAGATAAGGAAATGAGGTTTGGGTTAGAAGAGGGAGTAAAGGATGGACTATTAGTGCAGTAAAGCTGAGTGAGGGTGAAGAAGAGAGGGTTGAGCAAGGGATGTGGTAGAAAAGGAGTGTTAGGTGGCGAAGTGAGGAGAGGGGGGAGAAGAGAAGGAAGAAGTTAAGGAAGAAGGTTGGAATGCTAGGGGAAGCGATAATTGAAGTTCGCAGGGAAGAAGGGGGAGTGAGAGGAGTAAGGCCAAGGGAAGTGATGGAAGAGGAGTGTTAGTTGAGTAAGTTAGAAGAGGGGCAGTAGAGGAGGAAGAAGGTAAGGAATAGTTGAGGAAGAAGGTTAGAAAGGGAGGGGAAGCGACAATTGAAGTTTGAAGGGAAGTAGGGGGAGGAAGAGGAGTGAGATAATGAAATTATGGGAGTAAAACTAACTTTTAAAGAAATTTACTAGGAAATCGAAGAGATTTAATGAAGATGCAAATACAAATTTAACATCTGTCGACCTAAATTAACTGATACGAATTAAGCGCTCGCGAACTAGCAGAATACCCTAGCATTAGCTTCACGTATTCTCGTGTTTACTTCGGTTTCCTGATTACGTCATGATTCTGTCTGCATAATTACTGGTTGGAAATTAAGAGACTAATTCGTGTTGTCTTTTCCGGGTCTTCAGGTCTCGCGTTTCAGGCCGTTTCTATACATACTCAACAAAGTACAAAACTAATAAAAATTTCTACACAAAAAATTGAGAAATTTTTTTTATTATTTGTTTGTCTTAAATAAACCCTAACGAAAAAAAAAAACTCTAACGAAAAAAATGAATTAACAAAAATTGTGCATTAAAAAGGATCTACGAATTTGTTATTATTCACTTTTTGATAGGACGCGCAGTTTTTTTATTCGCAAAAAACCGTATTAAAAATAAAATAATGAAATTTTGGACAAATGAGAGAAGCTATGGAAAAATTAAATAAACAAAATTTTTTCATTCAAGAAAGAGCTACAAATTTGTCAAAAATCATTTTTTGAGAGAACGCGCAGTTTTTGTTTCAATCCTGAAAAATAATATTAAATATAAAAAAATTGAAGTTTTGGAAAAACGACAAAAGCTATAAAAAAATTCAAAGAAAAAAGTTGCTCGACCAAAAAAGAGCTACAAATTTTTTGCAAATAATTTTTTATAAGACGCTTAGTTTTTGTTTTAATCGTCGAAAATAGCATTAAAAATAAAAGAATTAAATTTTTGGAAAAACGAAAGAAGTTACAATAAAATGTTTTATAAGAAAATTATTTTCATAAGATGCGCACTTTTTTTTGATTATAAAAACAAGACAATAAAAATACTTTTGTTTGATATCAATTATTATTATGAATTTTTGTAAAAATATGAATTGATTTATTGTAATTGTATCTTCATTAATTGAAAATTCAACAAATTTAACAATTTTATTAGAAGCTAATTTTTTGTTGGATGAAATATGAACTATTTGTTGAAAAATCGTTGTTTTTTGTTTGATAATTAATTTTTTAACCGAAAATTGTAACATTGAATTTTTAGTAGAAAATTATCTTTTTTAGTTGATATTTCAACTATTTGGTAGAAATTTTAACTATTTGTTTGAAAATTGAACTATTTGGTTGGCAACTCATCTTTTTCAGTTGAAAATTCAACTACTTCCTTGAAAAATCTTTTTTTTTAATAAATTTCCTTTTTTGGTAGAAAATTATTCTATTAAGTTCAAAATTATTTTTTTTTTACTCAAATACTGTTTTGGAAGTCAAATCACTTTTGTTAAAAATAATCCTTTAGATCCAAGGCTTTTGTTGAAAATTTAGCTCGTTGGTTAAAAAATGTTGGTTAAAAATTTTGTTGAAAAGTCATTTTTTTGTTCAATATTCAACTAATTTTGCACAAAAGTCAACTATTTCATTTATAATGAACTTTTTTTGTTGAAAAATATTCTTTATTGAAAATTGAACAATTTTATAAAAAAAACTCTCCTTTTTGGTTGAAAAGTCTTTTTTGTTAGAAATTTGTCCTTTTGGTTGAAAAATTGTTGTTTTTTTTTAGCTGAAATTAAATTTTTCAAACTGAAAATGTAACAATTTTATAAAAAAAAAGTCTCCTTCTTGGTTGAAAAGTCTTTTTTGTTAGAAATTTGTCCTTTTTGTTGAAAATTTTGTTGTTTAGCTAAAATTGAATTTTTCAAACTGAAAATTCAACTATTTTATTTCTGATTCACCTTTCTTATTTCAAAATTGAACTGTTTGTTTGAAAATTGATGTATTTTGTTACCAATTTGTCTTCTTTGGTCTTCCTTTTTTTGAAATTAATTAATTTTTTCGAATATTTGTCTTTTTTTATAGAAAATTATTCTTCTTGGTTGAAAATTATTTTTTTTTTTTCAAATACAACTACTACGTTAGAAGTCGAATTACTTTTTAAAATTCAATTTTTTTTTTTAAAGATGGATAATTTTAGTTAAAGATTCATCTCCTTGGTTCATTAATTTTCAGAAAATTAAACAATTTTGTTGGAAAAATTGTTGTTTTTTGGATAAAAATTTAATTTTTACCTGAAAATTTAACTATACCAGTTGATAATTCATCTCATTGGTTGAAAATTTAACTATTTGTTGAAAATACTTTTTTCCGGTTGAAAATTAATTTATTTAAAAAAATTGTACTATCAAATTTTTTAGTGAAAAATTTACCTTCTTCAAATTGAAATTCTTTTTTGGTTCGAAATTCGTTTGATTCCATAGCTTGGGCGGAGTGATCCAACTGATTAAAAACAATAATAATTTTTTTTCTCCAGCAATTTTCAAATAAAAAATATAAAATAAGTTAACACAACATTTCTAGTAGTGTAAGTAGCTGACCATAAAATACGTACATTTTTTATAATACGAATTTTATATTTCAATTCAAATATTGCGTTGAACAAAAAAAATTTGACCAGGGGAGAGGAAAACTGCAGAAAACCGTCTCAAATCATACAAAATTTGCTGTAAAACCTATTACAAAATGCAAAGCATTCCAAATTATTAAAATTTGATTGTATCAAATAAATTACGATACAGTTATGATAATTTGCTATGGGAAATTATACAAGTTGGATCTCAGTGTAAAACACGTAGAGACTTTATTCGCAAAGCACGTTTCCATTGATTAACTCATTTTCAGATGACACGAGATAGGTACAGGTGAGTCGATGGCAATAGAGATACGAGGGACGGCAATTAATTAAGATAATTAGATTCGAATTCACATTACGTTTACTAACATCTGCGCATGCGCACAAGAGTATCATTGAAGATGTGTGTTCAGTTCGGTTTTAGTTATTGAGAGAGACAGCAAGTCAAATGAATACACAAGTAATCTACCACGCCCATGTGGTCTCTACTGCTATTATGGAATTAACATATATATATGAAATGGGGTTCAAAGTCAAGTTCAAGGTCATCGTTGGATTTCTCGTTGCAAGTGACCTAGAGTATGACCTTAATTTTTTGTCAACAACCTCTGTGGTTTTTTGAAAAAAATAAAGGTCATACTCTAGGTAACTTCCAACGAGAAATCCAACGATGACCTTGAACTTGACCTTCAACTTGACCTTGAACCCCATTTCCTAGGTCATTTTAAGGTAAGTACTCTAAAAAAACTGGAAACCCGTATTTATGTTGTCAGAATCGAAAAGAGCGGGAACTTTTACGTTCGCGTATGTATTTAGGTCAAGGGTCAACTATACAGATTAGGGTGACCTCTGCAGGTCAAACAAAGGTCAAGGGTCACTATTTCCGCGAGGTTCTTACGAGGTCCTATGAGAGCGTAATATGAAATTCATTTGACCTGTAGAGGTCACGTTAACCCTTGACCTAAACACATACTTGGACGTCAAATTTCTCGCTTTTTTCGAATTCCAAACAAAGAATAGGGATTTTTGTTTCAAAAAATAATGCTGACCTTAAAATGACCTTGAAAATGAGGTTCAAGGTCAAGTTCAAGGTCATCGTTGAATTCCTCGTTTAAGTTGACCTACGGTGTAACTTTGATTTTTGTTTCAACAAACGACAGAGATTTCTAGGGGTTTCCATACTTTTTTTGCCACCCTGTGTGTGTGTATGTATGTGTGTATGTGCATCGTTATACTCTATTCGCTACGTGATTCCCTGCCCCAGTCCACGCGTAATCTACATAAATAGTCATAAAATCAACGAGCTGAGTAAACATGCCGTGATTAAAATAAATGCTTTTTCGCGATTTAATCTCCTTTTATTAAATCCATGAGTTTCATTTTTTTAGCTTCACCTCAGACCGGTTTAATTCCGCGAGCAAGTCTCCGTGATATGCATTTTTATGATTCAGAGTGCGTAAATTGAAAAAGAAAAGGAAATTCACTATACAAAATATCAGTCTAATCCATTGTAATCCAGTTCTAATCCAGAGTAATCCACTTTTTATGAAAAGTAATTAAGGCAAAACGAAGTAATCCTAGTATGACGAAGTAATCCTAGTATGACGAAGTAATTTACTTGTAATCCGAAGTAATCCACTAATATAATCCGAGCAAACTAATTGTAATCTGATGCAATCTACTTATAATCCGAAGTAACCTTCTTATAATCCGGAAAAACTACTTGTTATCCGAAGGAGTACAATTGTAATCCAGGTAACCCACTGATAATTTGTCAAAATCTACTTTTTATACAGAGTAATCCAACTCTTATCCTAGGTAATCCAATTGTAATTCCGAGTAATCAACTTTTAATCGAGAGTAAGCGAATTGTAATCCATATTAATCCAGTTTAAATCTAAAGTAATTCACTTGTTAGCAGGAGTAATTCAAGTACAGCGGAGTAATCCTTGTAATCCCAAAAAATCCGCTTGTGAACGATAGTAATCAAGATTAATCCAGTTTTAATCTAGAGATACCCACTTGTTACTAGATTTAGTTCAAGTAGAGCGGAGTAATCATTGTAATCCCGAAAAATCCGCTTGTAAATGATAGTACTTTACTTATAATCTGAGGCAATATACTTGTCAGCCGAAGTAATCAAATTGTAATCCCGAGTAATCAACTTTGAATTCAGAGTAAGCGAATTGTAATCCAGATTACTTCAGTTTGAATCAAGAATAATCTACTTGTTACGACGAGTAATCTAAGTAGAGCGGAATAATCCTTGTAATCCCGAAAAATCCGCTTGTAAACGATTGTATTTCACTTAAATCTGAAGCGATTTACTTGTAATCCTGAGTCATAAACTTGTAATCTAGGATAATCAGCTTTTAGTCCAGTATAAGCAAATTGTAATCCAGATTAATCCAGTTTGAATCTAAAGTTATCCGCTTGTTACTAGATGTGATTCAAGTAGAGCAGTGTAATCGTTGTAATCCCGAAAAATCCGCTTGTAAACGATAGTACTTTACTTATAATCTGGGGCAATATACTTGTCATCCATAGTAATCAAGTTGTAATCCCGGGCAACCAACTTTTAATTTAGAGTAATCGAATTGTAATCCAGCTTAATTCAGTTTGAATCTAGAATAATCTACTTGTTACGACGAGTAATCTAAGTAAAGCGGAATAATCCTTGTAAAGCCAAAAAATCCGCTTGTAAACGATTGTACTTAACTTGAATCTGAAGCGATTTACTTGTAATCCTGAGTAATAAACTTGTAATCTAGGATAATCACCTTTTAGTCCAGTAGAAGCGAATTGTAATCCAGATTAATCCAGTTTGAATCTAGAGTTATCCGCTTGTTACTAGATGTAATTCAAGTAGAGCGGAGTAATCGGTGTAATCCCGAAAAATCCGCTTGTAAACGATAGTACTTCACTTATAATCTGAGGCAATATACTAGTCATCCAAAGTAATTAAATTGTAATCCCGGGTAATCAACTTCGAATTCTGAGTAAGCGAATTGTAATCCAAAATAATTCAGTTTGAATCTAGAATAATCTACTTGTTACGGCGAGTAATCTAAGTAAAGCGGAGTAATCCTTGTAATCCCAAAAAATCCACTTTCAAATGAGATTACTCCACTTATAATCTGAAAAGATCTACTTGTAATCCAAAGTAATCAAATTGTAATCTAGGGTAATCAACTTTTAGTCCAGTGTGAGCGAATTGTACTCCATATTAATCCAGTTTAAATCTAAAGTAATTCACTTGTTAGGAGGAGAAATTCAAGTAGAGCGGAGTAATCCTTGTAATCCCAAAAAATCCGCTTGTGAACGATAGTAATCAAGATTAATCCAGTTATAATCTAGAGTTATCCGCTTGTTACTAGTTGTAATTCAAGTAGAGCGGAGTAATCGTTGTAATCCCGAAAAGTCCGCTTGTAAACGATTGTACTCCACATATAATCTCCTGCAATCTGCTGGTAACCTAAAGTAATCAGATTGTAATTCCAGGTGATAAACTTTTAATTCGGGTTAAGCGAATTGTAATCCAGATTAACCCAGTTCGAATCTGAAGTAATTTACTTGTCAAATTGTAATCTAGGATAATCAACTTACAATCCAAAGTCATCCAAAGTCATCCACTTGTAATCTACGTAACTACCTTGCGTAAACTTAATTGCTTCTTGTGATAAATTAATTTTCCTCAAGTTTAAAATGTTAATGTTCCATTTTCGTTGAAAAATGGTTGTACTGAATGAGGAAAAAAATACTGCAAATGAAAAAAACAATTGGCAAAAAATGAAGGTAGCAGGAATCGAGCCTGGACTTTCTTGTTACGAATGCGAGGCACTGCCGCCTGATCAGTTCCCTTAATATCCACGCAAGAATCATGAATTCTGGTGAATTCTTTCAATGAAATTATCCTTAAAGTTCTAATTATTCCACAAATTTTTTATTCTCACATTAATTAATTTTTCCACCTGAAAAATAAAGACCATGGTTTACGACCTATGCATTACACGGCATGTTTTCACTTAACCGCTGAGAGGTGCAATCAAATCACACGCGAGGAAGCAGAAATAAAAGCGTTGCGAATTCGACGGGAAATTTTCCTAACGCCAGGCCATAAATTATGGGGGACTGGTGCCGAGCATTTTGTACAATTGATGTTTTCGCTACGCATGCGCTTAATTAAACGCCTCGAAGGACTTTACACGGGTGCCAGGGGAAGACCGGAAATACCGGAAATCGTAATGCTAAGCTATCGTCTTTTTCCTACGAACCACTTGATCGTTTCTGTAAGAAAACACTTGCCAGTGCCGCCCTTAAACTGCTTTATTATACGAGCAGGCGTAAATAGTGCGTTACACGTAGCAATATTGTTCTACTTCATTTCAAGCCGTGGTAACAAAGTACCGATAATAATCAAAAGAGGGTGTAACAACTCCTAAAAGGGCGATCCAGCAGTGGTGGATTACTATGGACGGTTGGATTAAAAGTTAATTGTACTGGATTAAAAGTTGATTATACTGGATTACAAGTGGATTGAACTGGATTAAAAGTG
>CAKNXH010002089.1:501082-511991 GCA_932178445.1 Andricus quercusramuli | reverse complement strand
CCGCAAGTGTATCCATCGTATAGTATCATCATCTGGACCCACATCCGCATCTGGAACCACATTCGGATTTGAACCCGCATCCTTTTCTTCTTCCGTATTCGGATTCTCTTCTGCATGCTGACTTGCATCAGCTTTTGAACACGGATCCGAATCCTCAAACGTATCCATCGTACACTTATCTCGAACCTGATCTGGAAGTAAATCCGGATGCGGATACACATTCTTTGCTTCTTCCGCATCTAGATTCTCTCCGCATCTTCCTGGAGCCACATACGCATCTGGAACCACAACCGGATTTGAACACGCATCCTTTCCGTCTTCCGCATACGGATTCGGGCCCACATCCTTCGCTTCTTCCGCATCTAGATTTTCATCCGCATCTATCTGGACCCCCTTCTGCATCTGGAACCACATTCGGATTTGAACCCGCATCCTTCTCGTCTTCCGTATCCGAATTCTATTCCGCATGCTGGCTTAATCAGCTTTTGAACACGGATCCGAACCCGCATACGTATCCATCGTACACTTATCTCGGACCTAATCTGGAATCACATGCGGATCCGGACATAGATCCTTCGCTTCTTCCACATCTAGATTTTCATCCGCATCTATCTAGACCCACTTCCGCATCTGGAACCACATTCGGAATTAAACCCGCATCCTTCTCATCTTCCGTATCTGGATTTTCTTCCGCATGCTGACTTGCATCAGCTTTTGAACACGGATCTGAACCCTCAAACGTATCCATCGTGCACCTGTCTCGAACCTGATGTGGAATCACATCCGGATGCGAACACACATCCTTTGCTTCTTCCGCATCTAGATTCTCTTCCGCATCTTCCTGGAGGCACATACGCGTCTCGAGCCACGGCCGAATTTGAACCCGCATCCTTTTCTTCTTCCGCATCCGGATCAGGACCCAGATTCTTTGCTTCATCCGCATCCAGATTCTCATCCGTATGTATCTGGACCTACGTCCGCATCTGGAACCACATCTGAATTTAAACCCGCATCCTTTCCGTCTTCCGCACCTGGATTCCGACCGATGTCCTTTGCTTCTTCCGCATCCAGATTCTCATCTGCAGCTATCTGAACCTACATCCGCATCTGGAACCACAACCGGATTTGAACCCGCATCCTTCCCGTCTTCCGCATTCGGATTCGAACCCACATCCTTTGCTTCTTCCGCATCTTGACACATTCATCGAACAACATCCGTATCCAAACCCAGATCTGCATCCGTCTCCGTCTCCGTATTCGTGTCGCCAGCGAGAACCTAAAAAGTGAATGAATATAAAAATTCGGAATTATTCTCCACTTAATCTTCCTTGTCGGAATAAGCAAACCACTTCATATGAGACGAGAAGAGGATGGGGGCGATGAGGGCCCAGTAGGCTTCGGTACGATTGCAGATCATAGCCCACGCGTTGGCCTTGGTGAAAGAGTCAACTCGGAACGAGACGATCTCATTGCTATTTCGCGTGGGTCGATTTCAGACGATCCCACTGTGTTGAGGTCACCTCGGTAGATGGATGTCTCCTCCGGTCGCTGTCTCGCGAATGGGCTACCTTGACTCGACGCTACCGCCGGATCTGATATTCCGATCCTCTCAAGTGGATAGCTTTGTTACAAGATGTGCATACTGCATACGAGTACATGGACCGAGGCTAAGCCAGCCGAGAAATTCCAACTCTGAGTCTATCTGTTTCCATTACAGACAGCTTAGCTGATCATTCGCGTGATAAGCTAACCTCACTTTTTCTCGGAAAGGGCTCGCGGATACGAGGGAGGCGTAATTAATGATTTTCAGATGTTTCACTTAACAATCTCAACATGCTGCAGATACGATCCTTATAAAAGTGCAGATAATGGCCAGATAGAGTGCAGATAAGGGACAGATGAAGAATATTTCTCAATTTTCATCGTCTAGAGTGAAGGTTCATGTTTTTAGGTGAGAATCTAACCTGGAATTTTAATTTTCATATTTTTGTGAATTTGAGTCATGTTGTCAGGAGCCAGGAAATCCTATCCTATTCCAATGATTAGAAAGTACATGACGCCGTTTCCAACTGATTTATCGAAACTATTTCGAATCTATTGTTGTCGGGCAAATCGTTTTTATTTAAAAATAATTTATATTTTTACTTGAAAAAAAATTAAAAAAGAAACTTATTTATAGAAAAGTAAATAAATTTTCTTTCAATATATACATTTTCAAAGAAAGTGATGAATTTTGAACTAAAATTATGAATCTTCAAACGGGATAGTTCTATTTTGATTTTCTTTTGAATGAATAATTTCCAACCTAACATAGAAGATTAATTTTTACAAAAAAGACGAACTTTCTACTAGAAGAAAAATATATTTTTAACCAAAAATCGACGAATTTTTAAATAAATTGATGGAATATTTAACTGGAATAGTTACATTTCATGGAAAAAAAATTACAACCAAACAAATAAAAATTTTCAAAATTTAGTAAAATTTTTAAAAGCAACTAAAATGATGAACCTTCAACTGATGTAGTTGAATTTTAAACCAAAAAGATGAATTTTCAACTAAAATGATAAACATTTAACTGGAATAATCAAATTTTCCACCAAAATGATTAATTTCCTACCAAGAAGATGAATTTCTACCAAAAAAGACGAATTTTCAACTGAAAAAATAATAATTTTTTGACCAAAAATTGAAAATGTGAATTTTTGGTTGGAAAAGTTATTTTCTTCAACAAAAGATATGAATTTTAAATTAGAAGGGTGTAATATTTTATTGGGATGGTTACACTTTCAGTTTACAAAAATTAATTTAAAAAAAAATGGTCATTAAAATAGTTCAAGACTCAACAGGAATAGTTAAATTCTCAGTGCAAAAAATTAATTTTCAGCAAAAAAAAAAAGAAATTCTAACAAAATAGCTCATTTTCCAACCAAAGAAATTAATTTTTATTTAAAATTATGAACCTTCAACCAAAAAAATAATTGTTAACAAAAATGTTTAACTTTCAACCAAGTAATCAAATTTTAATTCCAAAAAAAGATGAAATCTGAACGAAAAATGTAGTAATTGATATTCAATCAGAAGAAAATTTAATTTTCAAATAAAAATAGACGGATTCAATCAAAAAAGATGAATTTATAAAATGAGATTGAATTTTCAACTTAGAAAGATTTTTCAGTCAAGAGAGAGAAAAAATGCAAAAAAAACTGTTGAATTTTCGAGCAAAAAGATTAATTTATTTCCAAACAGAATCAATTTTGAATAATGTTCATTAATTTTCAATCAGATACGTGAATTTTTAACCAAAAACGAACAATTTACAATCAAGAATATAAATTCGATTTTCAGTTAAAAAAATTATTTTGAAAGATTTTAGAGGAAATTTAAATGGATTTTTTATTTTAATAAATTAATTTTAAGAACATATTTCAAAAGATTTTAAAACATTTTAAATGGTTTTCTAATATTTCGGAAAAGAATGTCAAAGACAAAAGCGCAATTTTTTTTGATTTGTCAGAATTTTTTCAAAATCCAAGGAAAAATTTTGAATTACTTTGAAATCTATTTAGAAGACTTAAAAACAATTTTCGATTAATTCAAAATTTGAAAAGATTTGAAAAAACTTGAAACAAAATGTAGATTCTTGAAGATATCAAATTAAAATTTTGAAGTTTTTTTTTTTGAAGATTTTGGAAGGTTCTAAGTGAGTACAAAAATTCAGTGATTCATTAATTTTTTATTTTGCAACATTATTTTGAGAGAACATTAAAACAGTTCTAAAAACATTTCGAATCATTTCTCAAAAAATGTTTAATAATTGTGCAAGATTCCAAAATTTTAGAAAACATTCGAATGGGTCTAAAAAATATGCATAAGTTTGGGAAGATACAAAAATATTTTTAAAATCGAAAATATTTCAACAAATGCAAAACAAAATTTATATTTTTGAAGATTTATAAAAAAACTTAGAAAGTTTTGAAAAATCTTGAAAGTTTTTAAGAGAATGAAAAAGTGTTATCAAGATTTCTGGAAAAATGTTTATGATTTTTTATATGACACAATTTATTTTGAGGAAATATTATAAAAAATGCTAAAAAATTCAAAATGTCCTTACAATTGTCAAAAAAGACTGGAAAATTTCAAAGTAAATTTTTCAGTTTCGCAAAAATGTATATTTTTCGTTAAAAACGATTTTTGTGCAATGATAATAATTTTGTTAGACAAAAAATGTCAAAAATGCGAATTCTGCAAATTTCGAAGTAATGTTGATTTGTTGTTCATTGGAAATTAATTTTCTGAAATGAAAATTTAGCTTTTCCATTTCAAGTCGTAATTGTTTTTTATAGACAGTTAATATTTTTTGCGGGAAATTAATTTTTATTTTCTTAAAAATTCAACTGTTTAGTTAAAATTTTATTTTATTTCTTTCAAAACTTATTTCTCTAACTGAAAATCAAATTATTCTATTTTTGTTTCAAAATTTTTTCAGTTGAAAATTCATCTATTTTGTTGAAAAATTTTCTTTTTTGGTTGAAAATTAACCTTTCTGATTTAGAATCTAACTATAGGTTGAAAATTGCATTAAAAATGAAAATATTTAGTTGAAAATCATCTTTGGCAGGAAATTAATCTTTCTGGTTGAAATTTCATGAGTTTGATTGAAAACTAATTTTATTATTAAAAATGAATTGTTTTCAAATAAAAATGTAACTATTCCATTTTTTACGAAATTTTTTTTCAGACAGTTAATCTTTTTGGTTGAAAATTCAACTATTAGGTTGAAAATTCCATTGAAAATTTAAATAATTGTTTGGAAATTCATGTACATTGTTGAAAATTATTCATTTTTGATAGAAAATTCATATTTTTGATTGAAATTTTTACATTTCCTTGGTTGAAAAATTTTTTTTTTAATCAAAAATTAATTTTTTTCACCTAAAAATTGAACTATTCCACTTTTCATCAATTTTTTTTATAAACATTTAATCTTTTTGGTGGAAAATTAGACTATTTTATTTAAAATTGCTTTTGTTTAGTTAAAAACTTATTATTTACATTAAAATCTAGTTTTTAAATTATATTTAATGTTTTTCTTCTCAACAGTTTATTTTCGATTAAAATTTATTGCACATAGCGAGGTTATAAATTTTTTTTCTTTTGCGACGAAACTTTAAAAGGTGTCTACTAAATCGCAAATAAAATTCGAGTTTTCAAATTATATTTCATGTTCTTTTCTGAATTTGCTTTGCTTTTAGATAAAAAATTATTGCACATAAAGAGATTTTACAATTATTTGCACAAAAAAAAGTTTGAACAGCCTTAAATATTTTTTTAAATTTAGATCACCTGAAGAAAGTATGAAAATTAGGCGGCGGGTGTACCTGAGTTGAGCGATTCCCGACTTGCAACCGACTACCTGAGTAGTATACCCCCACCACTGCGTCCAGCGTGTTACCCCTCACTTGCTTATTCTCGCCTGGGATTAGCTCTCAGGAGGCGGGCGTACCTGTGGTGGGAGATTCACAAATCGCTCCGCACTACCTGCGTATTATACCCCCACTATTGCGCCCAAAGGCGCACTGTCCTTTTTTCTCTTTTTTTTCTCGCGACTTTCTCTGTATTCTCACTGACTTGAAGCAATTAAGCGTGATGTACAATTTCAAAACTAATTATTTTTCATGATTAAATTTTAGATCCTGATACAGGAACTCTTTCATTTCGGAAGAAAGTTTGGAATTGTTTGTGCCAACTCTACGAGTTTGAATCCATTATTTCGACAATTTGTCATTACAAAGAATATTATTTTCAAAATTTTTAGCGTAATTCAACTTTTTGAATTCAAATTAAAAAATCCAATCAAAGTTTCAATTGGAAAATATGGTACGTTCGACTGAATTCAAGAATAAATCAATTTAATTAATTTTGAACGGAAATTATACAAAAAATTAATTTAATTACTCATATTTAGTAAACTATTTATAACTAAAAGTCATAATTATTTTTTTCTAAATTACTTGGCTAGATTTGATTTCGCAAATTCATATGGTTATGCTTAAAATTTTTTTGCATAAGATGATTTTAGTGGGATTCTTTCTGGTAAAATGATAAAAAATTGGAGAAAATAAATAAAAAATGCCCAGGCGAAAAGAAACAAGTGAGGGGTGAGACACTGGACGCGATAGTGGGGGTAAAGTACTCAGGTAAGCGGGTGCAAGTCAAGAATTATTTAGAGAATAATTTTTTTCAAGAATCATTTCACTCACCTCACGTACACCCACCTCCTAAGATCTTATCCCAGGCGGGAGCAAGCAAGTGAGGGGTAACGTGCTGGACGGAATGGTGGGGGTAAACTACTCAGGTAGTGCGATGCAAACCTCCTAAAAACTAATCCCAGACAAGAACAAGCAATTGAGGGTTGAAAGTTTATAAGGAAATAGTTGTTGTGCTCACCTAACACAATTCAGCACAATTCTCAGATTTTTGATATTCGCATTTTTGAAAAAATGTCTGTAAAAAAAGAAATATTTCTTTTTTTGGGAGATAGGTCCATATGTCGAATCACAGTTTCTGCAGTTATTTTTTACGATTTAAACGAAATGCTCGTGTCCTTCTTTCAAAAAGTTAATTTTTTTCATTTTTAATATATTTTTATAACAAGACTTTATAACAAATTTGTGGATCTTTTTGGGTGAACAACTTTTGTTCATCAATTTTTTTTACCTTGTGTCGTTTTTAAACAAAATTAATTTTTTCATTTTGAATGTTATTTTTTACGATTGAAACAAAAACTACGCGTCCCATCAAAAAGTAATTGGAGGCAAATTTGTAGATCTTTTCCAGCTGCACAATTTTTGTAGCCTTATATTTTTTCGTTTCTTGTATAGTTTGTCCGCAAAATAAAATTTTGGATTTTTCATTATTTTTTATATCAAACTTCAAATTTTCGATTTTTCAAAAAAATTAAAAATGTTATGATAATCTTGTAGGGCTCAAAATCTCATTGAGATGATAATGTAATGAAAATGGTTACAATCAGTTCCTAAAGTCATGTTTTAACAGAGAATAAAGAACATCTTCAAGCAAATGAGTACCGATTTTACGATCATTCTGATAAGATAGCTTTAATCAATATTCTTATCTGATTTTCTGAAAACAAACAATTCTCTCATATTAATTCAATCTTCAAATATCAATCACAATTCGAATATTCACGTTTATAAAAGCCAAGCAAAATGTTTGGGCTGAATTTCAAACTTCCACGGAGAGAAACTGTTTTTCAGGTCAGTTTTTTTTTATAGAGAGATCATTGATTATACTTCTTCTTGAGGCAAATGTATTATTATTAATTTTTCTTTAATTATCGGGGAACTATTCGGGGCCAGGATAGCCCGTCCTGAAGGCAAATGTGGCGCTGTCAAGACGGTCTATTATGGTGCTGAGTATGAGTGAAAAATTGTTGATGGTTGACGTTAAGAATTATTTCAAAGACTGTCTAAATCAGAAAAAAAATCTTTGTTTTTAATGTTCATCAGAAAAAAAATGGGTTCAACAAATATAAAATTTGTTGGTCACCCAGCATCCGATTAGAGCCCGAAAAGACTGACAAGATGATAAAAAAATGCACTTTTTTAATGTTCACTTTTCATTTTTAGTAATATTTATTAAATTATAACAAAATTTTAAAAAAAACAGTTAAATTATTGTATTTCTAGTGTACCTACATAGGAATGATTGGGCTGATGATGGGAGGTTTTACACCAGCTTTTTCAACAGTGGCTTTACCATATTTGTCAAATGAAAATGCTACTTATAATCTTCACTTGAATACCGAAATATCAGCTTTTTTTGGTAAGATTTCAAATAAAATATTTCATAAACTCCATCATTTTCAATTATTATTATCAAAATATTTTATGTTTAGCTTATAACACCAGATATATTGAAGTTCTGAATTTTTTCAATTAATTCAAAACCATTTATCAACAGTCTCTGTGGTCAGCATTACAAATGCAATTGGATATCTGCTAACTATTTTTTTGATAAAACACGGAAGACGTTTGAGCATTTTGATTGGAGGAAGTTCTTGTACAGTAGGATGGATTCTAATTGCTTCAAGCACTACCGTCATTCAGTTGCTGGTTGGCAGAGCAATTGCAGGTATATAATTTCAAATTAAGTTACTGAAAATAATTTTTATTAATTTTTATGAATATTTACTAATAGGACTCGCAACATCAATAATATCAGCAAGTGTTCGAATTTATGCATCTGAGATCTTAACAGTAGATCTCGCTCGAACTGTTAATCCTCTGATTTCCTCCTTTTTCTCTATCGGATATCTGCTGACTTGTATCTCTGGATACTTATTAAAGGTTAGTTATAATTGATTTTTTTTCTTAATATTGATACAAGTAACAAATCACAACACTGACGGATGGTATCGGATCAATTTTGAAAAAAAAGGTCTAAAAGCTTATGAAATTCTGCGCTAAATGAGGGTTCGTCCATAAACAAGGATATCCGCGATAGGGTATCTTTTAACTGATATAGTAACAGGAATTCAAAAAGACATTTTTGAGAAATTTTTGTCAAATTCGATTTGTCTAGAATTGTCTAGACATTGGAAATTGGATTAATACCCAAAGAAGGTTAGTCCATTTGATGGAACAACGTACCTTTTTAACAACACTGTTAGAAATTTTCGGAAAATTCCGACACATTTAAGAAACTAAAGTAACTGAAATTGATGAAATTATGTTACTGAACACGTAATTCAGTAACTTTTACATTAAATTTACTAAATTTTAATTGAAATTCAGAAACGGTATGTACATATTATATTGAAAACAGAATTTTGACACTTATATCACAACAGCAAAAAATTATACAATTGGAATAGAGGTATTTTAAACACAAATAATCTTTAATTATAAAAATTATAGTCAATATTCAATTACATGCCCTTCACTTGAATAATCAATTTATGTACTTAATTTAAGCAAATTGAAATTTAATCGTTATGTAATTTAATATTATAAAAACAATGAGCTAATGATTAATTAATCTGTTGAGAACATAAAAAGCATTCAACTATAATTTTCATTCAGGCATTCAAACAATTTCTACTTTACATTTTTATTTTCACTTCAGTTTCTGAAAATTTGATTTATTAGTAACCTTCTATAGTAATTTTATGAAAAATTAGAACATATATACATATAATTTCGAAAATTAAATTTAAATAGTGATTTCACAACATTACAAACATTGGCGGAAATTACGTAATTGGAATAGAGGTATTTTAAATGTTAATAAACTGCTATTGTACGAATTATAGCCAGTATTCATTTACATAAATTTAAAGCAAATAATACATTTATTTACTTAATTGAAACAAATTGAAATTAAATCTTTATGTAATTTAATATTGTGGGAAGAATTCATCAGATAAAATTTAATTCATTCAATCTTTTCCACTAATTTTAGAAACAATAAAACACATTTACATATATTTTTGAAAACTAAATTGAGATACTTATTTTACAAAATCAGGCAGATTAAAAAAATTATTTAATTGTAATAAGGGTATTTTCAATATAAATAAAATTTTATTATACAAATTATATCCAATATTTAATTATATAACCTCCTAGTAAATAATAAATTTATGGTACTTAATTAGGAATTTTTTTTCAAATCTTTATTCAATTTAATATCGTGAAAAAATTAATCAGTAATAATTAATTAATCAGTTTACAGAATAAGGACAACTATGATTTTTATTACAACATTCAAATAATTTTTACTTGACCTGATTTTTTTCTTAACTTTCAGTTCTGAAAATTAAATTTATTAATAACCTTTCAAACTAATTCCAGAAAATGGAAGCTTGAATAGAATCAATTGATAATAAATTATTTAATCAGTTCGCAACATGAAAAGCATCAAAGAATTATTTTCATTGAAAAATTCAAATAATTCATACATTCTATATATTTTTTTCGTTTGAAATTTCATTTCTACACATTTCATTTATTAATGACCTTCAAAACTAATCACAGAAAAAATTTAAATATATTTACATATTATTCAATGATTTCACCACATAAAAAAGAATAGACAGTTCATTTAATAAAAACATGCAAATAATGTTTACTATATATTCTCCTGAAAATTTGAATTAATGATAATCTTTTAAACTAATTCCATAGAAATGTAAAATATATGTGCATATAATATGGAAAGCATAATCCAGGTACGTATTTCACAACATCACAAAAATGTACAAAAGTTATACAATTGAAATGGAGGTATTTTTAGCATAAATAATCTTTTATAATAAAAATTATAGCCAATATTCAATTACATAAGTAGCCTTTGAGTAAATGATCAATTTATGCACCTAATTCAAACAAATCAAAATTTAATATTTATTTAATTCAATATTTTGAAGAAAATTAATCAGCTAATAATTAATTAATCTTTTCACAACATACAAAACATAAAAAGCGTTACACAATTATTTTCATTGAAGCACTCAAATGATTTTTACATGATATATTCTCCTTCAAACTTGAAATTTCATTTCTATAGGTACATTTATTAAAATAATAATAGCCCATATTCAATTAAATAACATTCAAGTAAATAACCAATTCCTGGTACTTAATTGAAAAAAATATTTAAATTCAATCTTTATTCAATTTAAAGTTTTAAACAAAATTAATCAACGAATAATTAATAAAACTGATTACAACATAAAAAGCATGAAACTATCATCTTCAAATAATTTTCGCTTTATATTTTTCAAACATGAAATATGTAATTTTAAAAATTGAATTCAGATAATCATTTAAGCATTCAATCTATACTTTTTATTGAAATATTCAAATAATTTTTACTTTTTTTT
>CAKNXH010002089.1:457799-484140 GCA_932178445.1 Andricus quercusramuli | reverse complement strand
TGATGGATGATGGATGATGGATGATGGATGATGGATGATGGATGATGAGTGATGAGTGATGAGTGATAGCTGATGAGTGATGGGTGATGTTGATGGTCATGAGTATAGGTAATGAGTAATGGATGATGAGTGATGGGTTATGGGTGATGGGGGATTGGAGATGGTTGATGATTACGGATAAGGATATGGGTGATGAGTATAGTTGATGGGTGATAAATCATGGGCAGGAGTGATGGGTATGGATGATGAGCATGTGTGACAGTATGGGTGATGTGTATTGTGTAGAAGTTTCAGGAGTGATAGATGAAGAGGTAGATTGATAGTATAGTAATATGACCTCAACCAGTCCATTGCCATTTTTAAATTAAAAAATGTAGCACAATGTTTAGGATTTTTGCGGTCCAAAATCGATCCGCATAATGCGAGTATTACTCTCTACTATAATATATACACACCTACATAATATACGCGAGAGAAGTGATCTATGGACTCATTCGATATCGTAGATCACCGCGCGTGCCTCTATTACACATTATAATACATTTTCTCCACCTGGTATCAGGCCAGCTGGTACACAAGCTCTCACTTACACCCTGGGAGATTTGAACGCGCACAATGAAAGTTCCCTGCACCGACAGGACAAGTCCGGCGATTACTCGAGGGGGAAAGTGTATCGTTGTATTTTGATCGCGGAAGATCGTTACTCCCGATCGACTCCACTTCTACCACGCTGGTTCAAAGTTAATCTGGATTAACCGGTCTTCGGCTTCTTCTCTTCTCTTTTTTCATCTTCTTCTCTATCATCTTCTACTTGTCTCTCATCTTTCTTCTTGTGTTTTCATCTTCTTCTTATGTTTTCCTCTTCTTCTTGCACTTCGTCTCCCTCCTCACCTTCTTCCCAAGCCTCTTATTATTTTTTCGAGTCAAAAGTCCAGATCCGAGAGTTACGGAGGATGTTCGTGAAAGGCGCGAGAATTTATGCGCAAGATTCGCATTCCACGTGCGTAAGACCAAAAAGGTGGGATGCGCGGCGTTGTCATTGTTTTTTCTGAAATAAGGCATCGCCAGCCTCTAGATTCAATTTGTAATTAGATCTCACTTCTCGTTAATCACGAGTGAGCTGCCGGGCCCAGTATCTTCGAAGCCACTAGGCCTTATCGTACCCGTTCTCAAACTAGTACTGAATGCGATTCCATAAATAATTATTGTCAACGAGCATCGCCTGGAAATCTTCTACAAGAGCTTTTCGAGCAATGTACTTTATCGCCGCGTCGAAATGCCGATATAATAAGTCCTGCATTTGTGCAAAGGCAGATGAATGTGCATTTTTAGGAGAATTTTCTTTCGGTTTTAGAACAATTTATCTTGAGAGTAATCTCCTCGCGGCTAGAGGCTTTCATAAATCAAGGGGGCTGCATTTATTGGATAGATAATAAGTGTACAAAGTAATATAAGTTTAAGAAGTGATATGTTTGCATATTGAAAATATTTTCAAAAAAGGGTGGATTATTCACATAGACGTAGGGTGCAAAATTATTTGAAGGAAGTGATTCTGGACTGTTGATGAAATTCCTTGATGAGGAAATTCCTATACCCGTCACCACATTTCTCTAATACTCCTCAAATCATGTATAGCATTCCTCACTATCCCTTAATATTTTTAAACTTATTTTTAACCAATTTAATTACAAATCTGTTAACGAATTTTGAACATGTAAGTAAAATTATTGAATTTTTATGCATAAATAACAAGATAGATATGAAAAAAGGGGTATCCTTCTTTCCATATCTATTATTCCCTAATACACCCAAAACGATACCTACTATTCTTTAATACTCTCTGCTTCATCCCCATAGACCTTTTACCATATCTCTTGGTGGAAAAAAATGTTTACAAGAAAGTACAATATTTTTACAACCATAATTTTTTTTGGAATATTCAGAAAATATTTTCAAACCACTTTCAATCTATAAATTAATGTTTCTTCTGTAAGATTGCTAAAAATGATATAATTTTGAAAATTTCTAAATTTTTTATTCATTCATGAATTCATAGCATTGAAAATGATAGCATGGATTTATTTATTTTTTTTTTTAATATTTCAACTGTACAACGTCTAAAAGCTGGAATTTTGCAGTTCGACGGCTTTGAATTAATCAATTTTCAGTTGAAAAGTTCTGAAAGCTTTTATTTTATACGCGAAATTATTGAGCATTTGAATTAACATTTTTCGAAGCTTTAATTTTAAAAGTTAAAAATTCAGGAGTATTCCACTCTAAGTGCTTTAATTTATGGTTCAGTTTTCATAACTTCAAATGAAAAAATTTTGTTCTTCCTTATTTTTCACTTATTTTCATTCTCAGCTTCCATGACAAAAGGAATCATTTAAATAAATTTATGTTATTACAATTCATAATTAATTAATTATTTAATTCATTCATAATTAATTAATTAACATTTTATTACACCCTGTGTCGTTTTCCCAAAAACTTAATATATTTATTTTTGAAAATAAAAAAACAGAAATACGCATCTCCTCAAGAAGTAATTAATAACATGTTTTTAAATATTTTTTTAATGAACAACTTTTTTTAATAATTTTTTTTCGTACGTCATGTTGTTTTTCCAAGAAAATAGCTTTTCAATTGTTATTATTATTTTTTGCGCTTAGAACAAAAACTACGCGTCCTTTCAAAAAATGATTGATGATAAATTTGTAGATCTTTTTTGAGTGAACCACGTTTTTCTGCTAATTTTTTTTTTTTGCACCTTTCGTCATTTGTCCAAAAATTCCATTCTTTATTAATAATGTTATTTTTATAATTAAAACAAAAACTACGAGTCCTATCAAAAAATGAATCATGAGAAATTTGTAGATCTTTTTTGAGTGAATAACTTTTGTCTATTAATTTTTTTTTCGAACCTTGTGTCGTTTTTCCAGAAAAGTTTTTTTTTCCAATGTTTTTTTTTTTTACAATTGAGACAAAAACTACGCGTTTCATCAAAAACTGATAAATGAAAATTCTTAGCTCTTTTTTGGATGAGCGAATGTTTTCTATTCAGTACATTTTCTTGGATTATTCAAAAAAAAATTAATTTTCATTTTTAATGTTGTTTTTTAAAGAGTAAAACAAAAACTACTTCTCCTATCTAAAGTGATGAATATCAAATTTTTAGATCTTCCTTGGGTCAACAATTTTTGTCTGCTCATATTTTTTCGTAGCTTGCAAAGTTTGACTGAAAAAAGTAATTTTTCATTATTTTGTTTTTGTGGTTAAAACCAGAACCGTTCGTTAAAAAATTTGAATTTCCGATTTTTCGAAAAATTCAGAAAGTTTTTATGATAATCTAGTAGAGCTTTCAAAAAGCAACGTTTTTTATTTCTTTGTCTTTTTTCATATCGTGCGTTGTTTGGCTCAAAATTTACATTTTTGGTGGTTTTTTTTAATTTTGTAAATGCTATAACTCTAAAAAAAATTGTTTATTAAAAAAGCTCATTGAAATAAATTGTTCGAAATCTCGTAGATTCATTCTTCAAAAAGTTATCGTGCCCACAGACAGAAAATATACAGACAGACAGACACACACACGCAGTCAGACATATTCGTAAAAACCTGCTTTTCGGGTTTAGAGGGTCCCAAAACGCGGAAATTTAATGAAAACTGGGGGAACGGGGGGGGGGTCAAATTTTACGCAGATTTAATACCTTCTCTGATTAGAAAGTAAAAAATGGTACGTGGGAAATGGGTATACGGACATACAGGTCAGAAGAGTGGTGGGGAGTGTTTGATATCGGGTTGTTTAGATCAAAGGAGATTTACAGTAGAGAGTGATATATTTAGGAGATGAGATAGGTATGAAGGATATAAGTTGAAGCAGAAGGGTACGTGGGTTATTGAAAGAAAGTGGTATATGCAAGGGTGTAGGTGCGGTCAAGAGACACAATTTCGAGAAGTATATAAAGAAGATGAGATAGCTTAAGGTGGCTTAGCTCTTAGGTTTTTGAGAGAAAATGGTACGTGGGCTAGAGCTGTAGTATATAATGTTCCACGAAGTGGTTAGAGGCTGTTAAATATAGATTTGTGTGTATTTTTCCAGTAGTGCGGTAGTGAGCGACATAATTAAGACACATTCATTCTTGAGAGAAAGTGGTACATGAGCAAGGAACATATGGGTATGCTAGCTAAGAGAGTGGTAGTGTGTGTGTTATACAAAGTTGTATCGATTATCGGCCTAGTTAAGTGCTAAGGGATGTATTTAGAAAGACGTGATGGATCAAGGAGTTATTCTACAGAGAATATTAGCTAAGAATGTGTTCTGGTCAGGGGAGTGTTAGGTGTTGTTCAAGATAAGTTTGTGTCTATTATGTTATTTGTACAGTATTGAGAAGTATATTGAGGAAAGGAAATTAATGAGAAAGATGTGGTGCAAATGATTGTAGCACATGTTTAAAAAAAGGGAGTATGGTGAAGAGAGTATGGGTTAAGAAAGTGTGGTGCATGGTTTATTAAGAGAAAGTGGTACATGGGCAAGAGGTATGCAGATTTACTAGTGAGATAAGTAGTAAGGGGGTGTTGGATATAGGGTTGTGTTACTTGTTTTAGTGATACAGTAGTTAGGGATACATTGTAAGAAGAAAATGGATCAAGATTGTGTGAAAAAGAGAATATAGCTTAAGGATGTGTGGTGTATGGATTTTTGAAAAAGAGCTGTAAACAGACTTAGGCGTGGCACAGTGATAGAAAGGATATAGAGAAGAGGATACTCCTTCAGGAAGAGTGGATAATGAATATAAGAGTGCAAGCGTTTCACAAGTATGTGGGTGTGTGGTGTCGCCGCTGGGGTAGCAATGTAACGAAAAGGGCTGTGATTAGGCTCCCAACTTTTTTTACTTAATCTCTAAGGAAAAAATGTGTAATGATCTCCATACAAAACTTTTTCCACGCCCTTTGCTTCACCTCTTTTAACCCAGAATGCAGTCTGCCTTTAATTTAACGACAAAAGAACCCAGAGCGTATATCCTAATTGAAAAAGGTTCGCGGTTCATAATTTAATCCCATGGGTTGAAAATCGATTAGGGAAAGAATGATCAGCGTTCGAAGATCTCGTTGGGAAGTGGTCTGCGCCAATTATTCGGATGACACGGGCAAGACTTTTGACGCGGTCCGTCGCGTGCACGAGTTTAGCGGCGATGCTCGAAATGGTTCTAAAGGAGAGGAGTCAAGACAGTAGGTAGGTCGGTATGTAATTTTCATTCGCACTTGCGAGTCAGCCTTAATCGCGGTCGCGGCGAAATGAAAGTTTAATGGAATTGGAATCTCGAAAGGTTTTACGCGGCTGCGAGGCATTAAGAACCGCGAGCGTTTCTTTCCTTGGCTTTAGTATCATTGGCGGCAAATTAAAACCGAACCTCAAAGCGACCGAACGAAATTGAAAGCCCTGCAATTGTACTCGCATGCGATCTTTTAGCACACGCAAACGAATTCTATTCGAGTCAATTAAATTAATCGCATCAACACTTAAATATGTAGGTTCATCCGTTCTGTTAGCACCACCTCAGACAGTCAATTATCCTTTAAATTATATGAATTTGATAGGATTTCCAACTTCTTGTTGATAGATCTTGTAACTGGGAAGTAAATCAAATCTAAGGCATTTACGCGCATTAACTAGGATAATCTACGACTTCATTTGCTCATTCTGTTCACGTTGAAACTAACATCTTCACACTCGCTTTTCAAGTGTTTTTTAACAACATAGTTAAATTTCAAACTGAAAAAGTTCAATTTTCAGTTAACAAAATTTATTTCAAACAAGGTGGTTGAATTTTCAATCAGAGATGAATTTAAAATTAAAATGATGAATCTTCTCGGACAGACAACGGACAGACAGACAGACATACACAATCGTAAAATTCCTTAGACCTTTGTTCCTATTGATTTTTAAATGATTTATTTTGCACTTTGAATTGAAGTGATTGAGTTTTGAAAATCATTATGAAAATTTTGAAAATTAATTATTTTTAACAATTAGTTTGAAGATTCTCATTTAGGATGCTTCAATATTCAAACTTAGTTTGTGATTGTTTAATTCTTAAACAATTTGTTTTAGTGGAAACATGTTTGATAACCGAGAAATGACCAAAGCTTGTTTTTTCTTTAAGGGTCACACTGAAATATTTTACATTTGTATTTAGAATTTGACTCAAAATTATAAAAGAATTGTTTGCGCACAGCCTCAAAAATTCATTTTTAAATTAAAATCTTTCCAAATTGATAATAGTTTTAAATTCAAATGATGAAATTGTCAGGACAGTTTCACTATTAAATCTTTAAAAATTGCAAAACTTGATATCAAAGTCCTTGATATTCAATTTTATATTTTATAATTTTAGATCTCAATATTCTGAATATTTTCAATTTCAGTCACTCTTAAACTTAATGATTTTAGGTGTAAATATTTTAAATTGTTTGGTTTTAATTTCAAACTTAGAAATTTGTCTGGTTTCAAAATTTTTCAGAATATTCCAATTTCAAATTGGTAGACTTGATATTTGCACAATAGGTTTGTCCAAAAATGGATTGAAATTTTTTTTTCGTATTTTCATGCTTATCGCCCGGAAATTTTTTCGAATCCACACCATTCTTTAAACAATTTATAATTATTGTTAATAATGTTCTCTTTAATGTTATTTTTCTGGAGCTGTTCACTTTTCGTCCACTTCCCAATTAGACTGAAGTAATAATAAACTTAAGTTTACAAAAATAATTGTTCAAACAATTTGTTATTATTTTTAGTAATACAGAAGTCAATTCATCTAAGAATAAATTATTTTGGTCATACGGTCCAATAAAAATAATAGTGGATTCAGTTGTCATGAATCAATCTTTATTCGTCAATTTGATGAAACCAACGTACGTTTCGACCTTGTTGGAGGCCTTCTTCAAGGTAATACATAACCTAAATTAACGTAATATATGTGGATGCAATAAACTAAAAACATTTATAATGAAACCAACTTTAAACAAAAAATAAAAAATATTTTAAATGTACCTGTAGTAAATCATCCAAGACATTTCAATTTTTGGTTATTTTCACAAGAGAAACAACATGTTTTTGGAGTGAACGAAATTTAGTCGTTTATTTATTGTTTAAAACATTAAAATTTATAAATAGTATAATTTAAATGGTGTCCTTTAAAACATTTAAAAATTAAAACCTCAATTTTTCGAGGCTCCAATATGGTAATTTTACTACATTTTGGTTCAATCGAACGAAAACAGTGTTTTGATTTGAAAGGACAAACATGTACTAACATAATACATTATGGATGAAGTCATATTTTCATGAGTAATTAAGAAAGGCGGATATTCAGATAGAGAGCCAAATTAAAAGTGCGCCAAAGTAAATTGGATTTAAAAATTTATATTACATTTTTATTTTTTTTTAATTTGTATCTAAATTGGTTATAAAATGGTTTGATAAGTTTTATTTATATTTTACATTTCAGTTTTTAAATTGATTGAATTTTTAATAAATTTATTTATAAAAATGGACTCTAGAATTCTTCGTTTGTCTTTATTATTTTCACATGCTAAAATTTTTATATTTTTAATCTCAAAATCAAAATAGTGATTGAATTGCCATGCATGTTTTGACAAACCAGTGCTTTGATTGCCTAATTCACAATCTCGTTTATTTTCATAAATGCGAGTTTTTAGTCTCCTGCCAGTCTCACCAATATAAATTTTATTGCAACATTTACAATTTATCATATATACAATACACGATGAGTTTTCTTTATTGTCTTTATCTTTATTTTTAAACAACGGAAATTTATTAAGTGTGTGGTTGTTTGTGAAATAAACATTAATATTGTATTTTTTCAAAGAACCTCTCAGACGTTCCGAAAGACCTTCAAAATATGGTAAAGAAACTTTAAGTTCTGATTTATTGTGATTTTCATTCCATTTTGTATTTTTAGTTGAATTATTATACATCTCATGGGTTCTTTCTTCGATGATGATATTTATTAATTGAAGTGGGTAATTATTTTGCATGAGAGTAATTTTTAGTTGATCTAGATTTTCTTTACGGAATTTAACATCGCTTAATTTTACACATCTATCAAAAAGACCTTTAATAAGACCAACTTTTTGAGAACTTTTTTCAAATTACAAGATTCGAGTCTTAATAAATTGAAATATGAAAAAAGAAATAAATGTATTAAAAAGTTTGATTTATTAAAGAAAAGAAATTTGGAGTTAAAAGCATCATATTCAGATTTCAGATTACAAAAATGTTGCAAAAACTTATCAAATATACAAATGCCAAATGAAATTGCAGAAATTTTAGCATTAGGAAACAAACATGGTATTCCTTTTAATGTTAACAAAATACCGACAAATAACATCATAGCCAATATTGAAAATTGCATAAAAAAAGTAGATAATGACGAACTAAAACTAAATATTAGAAAAACTACTACTCAAATAATTTCAAGTCATAATTTCATAAATAAATTTAATAATATAAATAAAATTGATGAACCTATTGAAAATTTTCAAACTAAACATAAAGATGTAATATTATTGAAAGCTGATAAAGACAATGTAACTGTTGCTGCAAATCGAAATGATTATATAACAACTGTAGAAAATTTACTAAATAATTACACTTTATACAAAAAAATCAAAACTAGTCTTGTTCCAACTTTGGAACAAAAATACAATGATATTGTAATTAGATGGGAAAACAAAAGGTTCATAAATGAAAGTTTGGCACACAAATTAAAAACACATAACAGTATTGTCTCTAAAGCATATGCTCTCCCAAAAGTCCACAAAACAGACTTAAAAGGGCGGTTGATTGTTTCCGCAGTACGTTCTCCAACTTATAATGTGGCAAAATACATATCAAATTGTTTGAAACCAATTTTAGGTAAAACTAAAGCGTTTGTGAAGAATAGTTGGGATTTACGAAAAGAGCTTAAAAATATTAAAGTTCCTGATTCACACTCTATAGTTTCACTTGATGTAGTATCTATCCTTTATATAAAATCTCTAAACGATATTGTCGGTTTCGATTATGACGATTTTCGAGAGTAACAGCGGAGGTAACGTTTGCTTGCTGTAGGCCGCTCATATTCAACAGTAGTGTGTGTCTGTGCATGGCACTGCATTTGAAATTAGTGATGCTAATTGAGTCGCCTTTATGTGCGCATGTTGTGATTGTAGTATAGTTGATTGGCTGTAGTACGCGCCTGTATTTTAATTCCCAATGAGGACACGAACTAGAACCAATAAGCGCTATTCAGTCGAAGCATGCGCATGATAAGGTGTTCTTTTCGGGATCACTGTGGGAAATAGTAATCGAATCGAATCGAATCGTAGTTCGAGTTCGATAATACGACACGTGGTTTTTCGTATTTGGTAATGCGCCGTTCAGTCTTGCCAACCGTTGCACGGTAGAGTCTGAACAGGAGAAATACGTGAAATGTATTTTGAGGTGGAGGCGAGTAATGAACCATAACCTCAATTGTGATGGTAGTCTGTTTTAAAACTTTTTACGCAAACAAGAACTTTTCAAATTAATCATTTTTACGCTCGGTAACTGTGATTTCTATTATAATCGTGTACGTTTCGGAATAGAAGTATGTCAAAGATCTGTGTATATCTACAGATCAAAAATTGTAGAATATAAAAAGATTTTTAAATTGGGCATTTTACGCTCTTAAGGGGCACTCCTATTACAAAAAAACGCCGATACATCAAGGAATTTTCAAGGAATTGATTTTGATAATTTTAATGGATTTCAAAGAAGTTTGAAGACTACAAAGTATTTTTTTTAAATCCAAGGCATTTTCAAGGTCTTGGAACAATTGCAAGAAATTTAAAAAGATTTTCAAGAATTTGATATATTTTGAGGAATTTGTAATTGATTTCACTAATTTAATAGTATTTCAGAGGATTTACAAAATTTCAATTGAGTCTAAAAGATTTCAAATTGATATATTGTAGGGAAATATTTGAAAGAATTTCAATAAATTCCAAGGAATTTGTTATTCATTTTAATAATTTGAAGGAATTTCAAGAGACTGAGAATATTTTAGGGCATTCGAAAAGAATCCAAAGCATTTGAAAGAGATGTCAATAATTTCAATGAATGCCAAAAGATTTTAAAGGGTTTGAAATATTTTAGGATATTCTAACACTTTTCAAGGAATTTTCAACTGATTTTAGTCATTTAATTGACTCAAAAGGATTGTTGGAGGAATTTTTCAAGATTATGAATATTTTAAGGTATTTCAAAAGAATGCAAGATATTTTCAAAAGATTTGAACAATTTGAAGGGATTTCAAACAGATTTGAAGGACTTGAATTTTCCATTTATTTCGGTAACCTGATAGGATTTGAAATATTATAAAGTATTTTTAAAGACTTTGATGCACTTTCAAGATATTATTGATTTTTTAAGGAATTTTAAAGGATTTCAATGTCTTTAGGAGAAATAAACAAATTCTTCTGCGCGTTTAGAGATTTTCTTTAAAACTTCGGAATATATGAAACTATTCCATAGGACTTGCAAGGTTTCAATCGTTTTAGAATATTTAAATGAATTTTAAGACTTTCCGAAAATTTCAATAATTTTATGGGATTTTAAAAGCTCTCAAGGTATTTCCTTACTCCAGGATGCAAGAAAATATTATAAAGTTTCATACAATTTCACGGGATTTTATAATATTTCAATGTACTTCAAGGAATTCATTTACAAGAAGTGAGGCATTTTGTAGGTTTCCATAGATTTGTAGAGATTTTCAAATATGTTTTGCAATTAATTTGAATTCATCCTGAATTATTACTAATTCATTCAGAATTATTTCATCATCTCTTTCGAATTTTGTTAATTGACCTGTACTCTTTTAAATTAGGTCAATAATTCTATTCAGTTTAATGGATATTTTATTATATTTTTGTCGTTATTATTAGATAGATATTTATATTTATTTATTTTTCATTTATTTATTTATTATTAGATAGATACTTCTTAAGTTTTCAGTTCGTCTTTAACTCGTCCTGAAATGTTTTAAACTCATTTTTAATTTTTCAACATTTATTCAAATTCTTTTGAATTCCTTTGTATTTTTCCAAAATCATTTTGAAATTACTCAAATAAATTACATTTTTTGGAGTTTAATATTATTTTTCCAATTTATTTCCATTTTTTAATTCCCAATTTCAATTGTTTGAAGTTTTATGAATTGAAATTTTCAATTCTTTCAATTCTCTGTTTTTAATTTCTCTAAGCGATAACGCTGTTTTGCTACTATTTTGAAAAAAATATACTAAAGACACTATTTTCAAATCGAAAACACGAATTCATCAACCAAGATGAATTTTCTAACAATAACAAAAATGTCATGAAAAATGTTTAATTCCAAGCCAAAAACATAAACTTTAATTTTCTATCAAAAAATAAGAATTTTTGACAAATGACATAAATCTCCATCTGAGTACTTTGAACAATGGATGTGATGTTAGTTCAAATTTGACTTGATTAATTTTTGGTGTATATTTTTTTTGCTTCGAATTTTTTTGCATAAATATTTGAATTTAGAACCAGAAAGAACAATTTTTAACCACAAATGGAGCAGTTAAATTTTACACATTAATATTTTGACACTTGGAAGATATTATCTATATTTTAGAACGAGAATTTAACAATGATAACGAGGAAGAATTTTATAAGAAATTAAACTGTGAGATGAAAACAATGCTTACTAAAAATAGATATAAAAACGTAAGTCCGGCGACGTAAACCAAATGCTTTGGGCAACGTTTCTGTATTATTACTTATCTAACATATGCGGATTTAAAAAATAAAATTTATACTTTATACTTTCAATCATTTTATGAGAAATATTTTACATACATTTTTTTTATAGAAAGAATTCGTAAAAATAAAAATTAAATAAAAATTTAATAAATAAAAATAAAAATAAAATAAAATTGTACAGGTTCTACAAGTACAGTCGCAGAATATATCAAGGAGAAATATTGTTTTAAAGTAAATTATGCGAAACGTTACAAAAAATTATTCTAAAAAAAATTGACAACAGATTTTCGCAAAAGGAAACAAAATATATATTTTTGAAAAGCTTTTGTTTAATTTAGCTTTTAATAAGAAAAATACTGTAACTTTTATAAAGGCCTGGAAAGTTCTTTCAAAAGGATAATTTTCTTCTTATAATAGAAGAATTTTATCATTTTTACGTGAACAACAGATACGATAAAAATGTTCATGTATAAAAAAGTTATACTAAAATACATTTTACTTTTTCGTAATAACTTGCATCATTTACAATAAAGATTAGAAAATTAATTTTTCATAGAAAAAGTTCACTACATCTCTCAATGCATAATAAAATATTAGTGGTGAATGGATTACTATAGAGTATGGAAACAATAATTGCCGAGCAAATAGACAACTTAAAAATTTGTTATCATATTCTTAAAAAACTGAAAGATTGGTAGTTACTGCCATTATTCTATGTATCATTTATTTTTTTAAACTTTGTAAAACTTATATAATCATGAAAATGAATATTATTCGTAGCATTTATCAATTTGAAATTTATATGCTTATGTACATGTTATAACGAATTATTCACAATTTATTTTAGAAATAACAATTCTTTTAATTTATAAAATAAGAAATGTATTAGGGCGGTATAATTTACAAATAAGTTAAGTGTTAGAAAAATTTAAGAGCCAATTATAATAAATTGAATTATAATTATATTCACAATTCTTTCAAGATGATAACGATGGTAGAATTTACCAAAAAATTAATGATGAGAAACCTGTTACTCCTTTAGCTTTAACAAAGAACAAACATGAAAAGGAGCTCCTTATTGGAGGCTACGTACATCATCCTGCAGTGAGTTTCGTGCCTTCTAATCATTATTTTGTACAAATATTTTTCAACATTAATCAAATAGGAATAGTATAGAAAAAATAAGTATTTGGTTTATTCTTTCTCATAAAAAAATTAGTAGGCGCGCGCCCTGGCGCGCGCAAGACTACTAGTGTATGATAATATTCCATTAGACCTTGCATTAGATTGTATTGAAGAAAAAACTATATTACTTAGGGCGGGGGTGGAGAAGAAAGAGAACCAAACAAACGAAACAAACGCGAATCAAGGTCGAAAATTTACAGAAACCGGAATTACGAATAGATTTTCAGAATAAGATAAACGAACGCATAGATAAGGCAATTTGGGAGTCGCTTGAAAGGAACAAAGATGTAGAAGGTGCGTGGGCTTTATTGCGGGATACCATTGTTGAAACTGCGATTGAAGTGTGTGGTATGGCGAGGGTAGGAAAAAAGTCTGGCGATGCGTGGTGGAATGATGAAATTGCGGCAGCCCAACAAGAAAAGAAAGAAGCGTACAAAAGAAGGTTGAACATGACAGGTCTTAGCGATGAGGAGAGAAATAGACTCAAAAATGATTACAGACACAAAAAGAGGAAAATTAAACGTCTAGTCAAAGACAGTAAAGAGAAAACCAGAACAGAAGAAGAGAACAAAATAAAAAACTGCTTTGAAGGAATTATGAAACTATTATTTAAAGAGATGAAGGGAAGTAAAAGTACAGAGTTTTTTAGCATGAGAAACAGCAAAGGTGAAATGCTATATGATATAGACGGGATAGTAGACGCTTTAAAAGACTCTTTTAAAGAACTATTAGGAGGTGAAGATATAGGGCAACAAAACTACGACATTGAACATAATGCAATAGAAAACCCAATTGAAAAAGTCAGTGTCACTGAGGTCAGAGATATAATTAAGAACTTGAAAAACGGTAAGGCTGCTGGTTTAGACAGTATTAGCGCTGAAATGCTTAAATACGGTGGCGAGTACATACCTCACAGGTTGTGCGAATTGATAAATTTATGTTTCGAGACAGGAGAAATCCCAGACGATTGGAGAAAGGCGATTATTGTACCAATATATAAAAAGGGAGATAAAAACAACTGCAGTAATTACAGAGGTATCAGCCTACTAAGTACCGTAAGTAAAATATACTCAAAAAAACTTATTCGTAGGGTAATGGAAATTACAGTAGAGAAGATATGGGAAGTCCAAAGTGGATTTATGCCAGGAAGATCATGTACAGATAAGATATTTAGCCTAAGACAGATCACAGAAAAAAGCTTGAGAGTAGGAAAGAAAGTTTTCTGTGCATTTATTGACCTAGAAAAAGCTTTCGACACGGTAAATAGAAGTAAACTTTGGGAAGTCCTTAAAGAGTATGGAGTGAATGGAGGGCTCCTACAAGCAATAAAAACAATATATACGGGTAGTAAAGCAAGTGTAAGGGTAAATGGGAAACTGAGTGACTGGTTCGATATAATGCAAGGCGTGAAACAAGGATGCGTTATGTCCTCGTGGCTATTTATCATATTCATGGATAAGTGTCTAAGAATTGCCCTCTTCAACGAAAAAGGTATAGATCTCGAAACCGTCAAAGTACGTGGGTTGGCTTTCGCAGATGACAAGATTGTTATGGCAGAATCAGTCGAAGACTTGCAAAGAATGTTGACTAAACTTAACACAAGCATGAAAAACATGGACCTCAAAATTAACGTGAATAAAACGAAAGTCATGGTTTTTGAGGGAAAAAGTGAGAAAACAATATGCAACATTGTCCTAAATGATGTGAGATTAGAACAAGTTGACAAGTACGTATATCTAGGTAGTCTATTCACTAGCGACGGAAAAATAGATGGGGAATTAGATAGGCGCATAAATAAGGGTAAGCAGGTTATCGGTAGAGCAGGATCCATCCTCACGAATAAAAACATATCAAAAAAAGCTAAAATGGCCATACATAATTCCATATTCGTACCAACTGTACTATACGGTAGCGAGGCATGGACCTGTCAAGAAAAGGACAGGAGAAAAATCAACGCGATCGGCATGAAACCTCTGCGCATAATATGCGGAAAAACACTGATGGACAAAGTCCGAAACGAGATAATCCTCAAAGAATGTGGTACAGGAGACACGCTAGTTGACATATGGGAAAGAAATCAGTTAAGATGGTTCGGACATCTAGAAAGAATGAAAGATGAACGACTGACGAAGCAAGTATATAAAGGTAAAGTAAATGGCAGAATGCCCAGAGGTAGACCGCCGAAAGAATGGTTAGAATCTGTAAATGAGACATTGATCCGAAGAGACATAAGAAGTCATAGGAACAGAAGAGCTTGCATGAAGAAATGCATGGACGTAAATGAAGCTAGAGTAGTATGCCAGGATAGAAATGTGTGGCGACAAATAGTTTATAAGCAGAGTGACAATAGAGTGAATGATGCCTGAAACTAAGACCTTGGATACTAATGGGCCCAAGTGGGGAACCATACATAACAATTTTGTGAGGCTCCTTACTTGGGGTGATCGCTAGAGAGATTGATCAGCAACCTGGGTCGGAGCAGTGTTGCGGAGTGAACGTGTTATTTGAATAAATAACACGAAAACTCCAGATCAATCTAAAATATCTATACCATAACACATATACCTATATACCTATCTACCTTATACCATATAACGACCTACTTTACACCTATATACCTATCCCACTACTTTCCAACCGAGTAAGTCACGCCTACCCCGAAAGGGAAATGGCTTAATGGTATAATAATAAAAAATAATAATAGGTTATGTATTACCTTGAAGAAGGCCTGCAACAAGGTCGAAACGTACGTTGGTTTCATCAAATTGACGAATAAAGATTGATTCATGACAACTGAATCCACTATTATTTTTATTGGACAGTATGACCAAAATAACTTATTCTTAAATGAATTGACTTCATTATTGATAACAACGGTCGAAGAAAATTTCACAGTGTGGTAGATATTCCAATCACTGTACATAGATAATTGTTAGTAATATTCTGTTTGCCTGATGGTAGAAAGTTACGCTTTTTTCTCAAATTTTCAAGTATTTGTCTATTTTTCAGAGTAACTTGATGTTCAATTAAATTTAGCAATAATAATTGTTCAAACAAATTATTATTGTTTGTAACTATCTTATCTCGAATGAGTGCGACAAATTTGCGGTTTCTTCTGAAATGTTTAACTTTGCTTTTCCTGTTTAGTTATGAACAAATAATAAAGAAATAATGGATAGAAGCATTACTGAAACAATCTCTTTCTTTTTCATTATTTCATTGTTATTCATTTTTTTAATTATCCATTACATAACTAAGTAAAATGTGGGTAAAAAGTTAAAAATTTCAGAAGAAACCGCAACTATCTAGCAATAATAACGGAGAAGGTCGTAATAAACAATAATAATTCTGTTTGAATAATAATTTCTGCTGAATTGAATTAATTAATACCTTACCAAGTGAAAAGCAGATTAATAGTTAAAAATTAAAGAAAAAACTCAACTTTCTAGCATTATTCAAATTGAATATTATTAACAATAATAATAAATTTTCGAACATTTTATTTTCTTAACTTTAATTAATTATTTACCTCACTCAAATTGAAAATTCGACGGAAAGGGGAAAATTTTTGAAAACCCGTCGAATTGATGACTTAAAAATTAGAAAAATTCTGAACTAGACATTGAAAGTTGAATTATTTTGTATTTTAAAATGTTCCAAAATATTGAAAATTTTAATCCTAATTAAAAAATAATAATTTCAAACAAATTGGAACCATATCTATCTTGTTTTGTATTATTTTCTTTTTCAGTATTAAGTTTCAATTTACTATCTTAAAATTTTCTAATTTCTGGTTAGAGATTAGGAAAAAACGAATTATTAAAAATTTTTAATATTGAATTGGAAGACTTTGATAATAAACAGTAATTATAAATGAAGAGTTGCAAATTGAACGATTTGAAATTTAATTTAGTTTTGTAATTTCACAATTTTAGAGTTCTGTATTATCGTTTTGAACGTTGAATTTCTCATTTTTCCCTTTCATGAGTTTCAATTTTTTAATTGCAATTGAAATTGTGGAATTTAAAAAAGTAAAATCAATAACTTAAAAAGTGTTGATTTCTCATGAATAAATATTTCATTCATTTTTCAGCAAAGAAAAAACTATCTAACCAATTTTTATACTAAATAATATTTTTTTATTTATTAAAAATTAAAACTTCTATAAATTAAGAAGCATTAACTTCGAAAGATTAAGCGTAATTTTCAATTTTAACTTGTCCAATTATAGTCGCTCTGAATTAAAAATTATGTGAATTCAAAGTTGTAAATTAATCAATTATTCAATTTTGAACACTTTTCACTCAAAAATAATACATGTTCAATTCCTTTGACTTTTATGTTTTTCAATTTTCCAAATCCTAATTCGAAATTATTCAAATTTGAGCATGTTGAAATTGTCCAATTTTTTAAATTTTACTGTGAAAGCACTCCTTTCAAAAGAAAATTGTTCCAATTTGAACGGCTGAAATTATAAATATTACAATAACAACTCGTTTTTAATGGAATTGTCCAATTTTGAAAATTTGAGCCTTATATTTATGAATTTTTATAGCTTTTGATAATAATTCGAGAAGAGATTCGGAACAAGATTTAAAATCTGATTCGAGACGAGCTTCGAGACGAGATTCGAGATGAACTTCGAGACGAGATTCGAAACGAGATTCGAGACGAGATTCGACACGAGATTCGAGATGAGATTCGAGACGAGATGCGAGACGAGATTCAAGATTATACTCAAGACAAAACTCAAGACGAGACAAGAGGCGAGACTGAAAATGGGATTCGAGACAAAACTCAAGACAAAACTCGATACGATATTCGAGATATAAGTCAAGACAAGGTTTGAAATGAGACTGAAGATGAGGCTCAAGACAAGACCCATAACGAAACTGAAGGCATGATTTGCTGAGAGGTTCGAGAAAAATTTGCGAAGAGATTCAAAACGTGACTCGAAACGAGATTTGAGACAAGATTTAAAACTTGATTTGAGACAAGGTTTCGAGACAAGATTAAAAACGTGATTTGAGACGAGATTCGAGACGAGACTCAAGACAACACTCAAGACGAGACAAGAGGCAAACTGAAAACGGGATTCAAGACAAAACTCAAGACGAAACTCGACACAAGATTTGAGATAAGACTAGAGACGAGGCTCAATACAAGACGCACCACGAGACTCAATGCATGTTTCGCTCAGAGATTTAAGACAAATTTGGGACGAGATTCGGAACGAAGATTTGAGATAATATTCAAAAGCGTGATTCGAAACAAGATTTCAAGATAAGTTTGTAGACCTGATTTGAGACAAGATTTGAAACGAGATTCAAGACAAGACTCGAGACGAAACTCAAGGCAAGAATCGATACAAGACTCAAGATATGATTCGAGACGAGACTTAAGGCAAGAGAATCAAGGCATGGCTCCAAACGATACTCAAGGCAAGACTGAAGACAAGACTTGGGACAAGATGCAAGGCAGAACTCGAGACAAAACCGAAAACTATATTCAAGACAAGATTCGAGACGAGGTTTGAAAAAGGCTTGATGAAAAAAACCCGAGACGCGACTCAAGGCTAGACGTAGAAATCTCTGTGGATTGTTAAAAAAACCAAGGTCATACCCAAAGTAACTTTCAACGAGGAATCCAAAGTTCACCTTGGATTTGACCTTGAATTTCATTTTCAAGGTCATTTTGTAGTAACTTCCGTTTTATTAAATAGGAACCCCTATTTTTGGTGCCAGAATCAAAAAGAACGGGAAATTTTACGTTTGGGTATGTGTTGAGGTCAAGAGCTAACATGACCTCTGCAGGTCAAATGAAGATCAAAGTACGCTGTCATAGGACTTCGTAGGAATCTCGCTAAAGTCACATTCGTTAGGTTGATTAGGCTCAGATTTTGAAAATTAATATAGAATTTAAATTGAAAGGTCATTATAAAATGACCTTGAAAATGCAGTTCAAGGTCAAACCCAAGGTCACGGTTGGATTTCTCGCTGAAAGTTACCCAGAGTATGACCTTGGTTTTTTTAACCACGGATATATCTAGGGGTTTCCACACTTTTTCGCCAACCTGCATAATTTTTTTTTTTTTTATACCATTAAGCCATTTCCCTTTCGGCGAGCCTCTAGGGGTAGGCGTGACACTACCCGATTCGGGTAGTGTTTCTAGGTAGATAGTTTCTTGTAGTAAATAACTACAAGTGTGGGCTCACCACACCCGCGACCGCCAACAGCAACGCAGTAGTATCAGACGGTCACCGATCCAACTACTAACCGCGCCCAACACTGCTTAACTTCAGTGGTCTAACGGGAACTGGTGTTTCCAGCGTGGTATGGCCGTTGCCATAATATTGCATAATATAATAATAATATAATATTGCATAATATTGCATAATACTGCATAATATTATGCAAACCTATGTTCCTGCTGATTGTTATCAATGTTTATACAAACATTGATTATTATTGTGAAGAGTTCAATTTAAATTGAAATGTCGATCAATTACCGCCTGCGGTTTGCGAGTTGAAGTAACTGTTTGCTGATCTCGATTATGAAAGTTTTCTACAGCCCGAGCTAAATGATTATTTAGCCGCAGGTCTGCAAACTCAAAGAAGGCAGCTTGTCAACCCACGCTTACGTTTCAGCACGTGTCTTGATTGACGTGCAATGATCCAAGTTCTTTAACCTCTTGTAGTGCGTCACGTCGTAAACTTATTGCTCAGAAATGGACGGTCACTGAATTGAAAAAAGGAGGTGGTACAAGTCAACCGCAATTACCTATAAGAGATTTTTTTCACATCCTGCAGAAGGTGAATGCCATTCAGTCAAGGATCACTTGTTCAAGTGTCAATTAAACTTGAAATACGGGCGGCGAAACTTTTCGTCTTACGCCAACGCAAATCTTCATTCTCATTTTGGGTTAGAAAGTCATCTTCATAGTTTAGACTTTCGTAGAGCGTTGAGTGGCTGGTTTTTTTCTAAAATCGTTCTGTAGAGTCTCATATCCGTGTTGAAAATGATAGAAGGTGTAGGCAATTCATGAGGGAGAATATGTGTCTTGCTTCTTGCCACAGTAGCGCCTCACCAGCTCCTGGCCAGCGCCTTATTTGAGCCTGATCAGTCTCCCAATCGTCACGACTCAATTATCTGGACAATCCTCAACATCAACACATCCATACTATAAGAGGACTATTTAGTTTTTTTGGAAAATCTCATATCGAATCGTTGAACATTTACTATGATACTCAGCTTTGGAAAAAGTACTCGACGTCTTCCCGCGCAGACTGAACTTCGAGAACGCTGCCTAAAAGAGCAGTCTTCGCGACGCATTGGCTAACAACGCAGGCAGACGTCGAGTACTTTTTCTAAATCTGAATATCTCTGTAAATTTCTAAATCTGAATATCTCAGTAAAATTCTAAAGCTGCATAACTCAGTAAATGTGTAACGATGCGAGATGAGATTTTTCAAAAAACTTAATTCAACATTGCTGAATAAAACATTCACTGGAAGTTGTTTGAAAGTCAAAGTTACGTAGATACTTTTTACCGGTGAAACAAAGAAAACACAATTATCGATTGACCTCATTTTGTAACTAAATATTATTATTAAACAATAAGCGATTGTTAACTTTTTCATGATATTTCAGGCCAAACGGATGCATTTTTACCCAACAAAAATGAAATTTTAAACCAAGAAATTTTTTTTTTTTTACCAAAAAAGATCAATTTAAAAAAATGGAAAAGTTACATTTTCGGTTCAAAAATTGATTTTAAACAAAAAAACAAGACTTTTTCACTAAACACTCAATTTTTTTTAACAAAAGACATAAGCCATCAATTAGACAAATAAATTCTTAACAATGTAGTTTAAGTTTTACACAAGTAGTTGAATTTTCAATTTAAAAAGATTAATTTTCAAAAAAATAGTTAAACTTCCAACCAAACAAAGATGTGATATTTCTACTAAAAAATACGAACTTTCAAACTAAAAAGACAAATTTTCAGAAAAAATATTTTTCATCCAAAAAATATTTCAGTTGATTCAACTATTCTTTTAAAAAGATTTATTTTTTAGTTGAATGAAACTGATAAGAAATTTGTCTTTTTTTTAATAATTTTATGAACTGAAAATTCAGCTATTTGCTTTTTGGATAAATATGCAACTGTTTTTTTTTTTTTTTTTTTTTTTTTGAAAAAGTCATATTTTTTGGTAACAAATTAAACTTTTTGGTTTAAAGTTGAATTAATGTTTTTAAATTCATTTTTTTCTGTTGAAAATGTATCTGTCGAGTTGAAAATCAACTACTAGATTGGAATAGAGTGTAACTATCTCACTTTTCGTAGAAAAGTCTTTTTTCTTATTTGAAAATTCATCTTTTAAAAAAAAATTAGTTTGATAAAAATTCAATTGTTTTCTAAAAAAAATTAGCAAATTTTTCGGAAATTTATTTTGCTGAAAATTCAACTATAGCATTAAAGTCATCTTTTCCGGTTAAAAATTTAACTATTTTTCAAAAATTCATCGTTTTGGTTTGAAAAAAAAGTTTCATGTCAGAAAATTCATCTTTCTTGGTTGAAAATGTACTTTTTTGTTGAAAATTCAACTCCCTTTAAAAAATTTGTCTTTTTGGTTCGCAATTTCAACTATTTTGCTTGAAAATTCAACTATTTTTATGCAGATATAATTATTCGTTGGATATTCAACACTTTTTGAAAAAAATCGTCTTTTTGGCTTTTTATTTTTTTCTCTATTGCTTGAAAATGCAACTATTTTGTTAAAAATTTGTTTCATATCATTATTATATTTAATTATTTTTATACTTGTTTCATGGCAGGAAATTCATCTTTCTTGATTGAAAATGAACTTTTTTGTTAAAAATTCCACTCTTTTATTAAATTTATTTTTTTGCTCGAAAGTTCAACTATTTTGTTGAAAATTTGTCCTTCTGGGTTGGAAAAAATAAATTGTAGTTGAAAATTAACTTCCTTCCTGAAATTAGTTTCTCATTGAAAAAATTCGTCGTTTTCTTTTTTTTTCTATTGCTTGAAAATTCAAACATTGTTGGGAAAATTCCATTATTTGGTTAAAAATTCAACTATTTCATTTAAATTATATTTTTTGTTCAGAAATTCAACTATGTTGTTTGAAATTCGTCCTTTCCGATTAAGAAAAATGTTTTATAGTGAAAAATTCATCTCTCTTTTTTGATAAGTTAAATAGGTATATAGGTGTTAAATAGGTATATAGGTGTAAAGTAGGTAGGTATATAGGTGTAAGGTATATAGGTATATAGGTGTTAAGTATAAACATTTCAGATGTTATTCTCTAATGATAATACAGATTCCTTGATAAATAAATTTCATATTGAAAATTTTACGTTATTGTTTGTAAAAGCATACGTTATTCATGACTCGAGGCAGTTGACACCTTATGAGATTTATAATTGTCATACCGTTTGTTGATGTACCAAATGGGTCACATAAAATCGCAACTGCACTTTCGCGGAGGCGCAGGAAGTGCCATTTAAGTATGAGCGACTCAGGAAGTAGATGGTTCATAAATCAATCGAAATTCGTATAAATTTTCTCCAGCGCTAAATTATTATTAATTATTATAATTTATTATCCTGCGTAAGAACAATGGTGCTCATTGTTCAGTCCTCTATCTTTAGTAAACAATAATAAAGCTTCCTCCTTGAAAAAAAAAACATGAAATGTTAAGAAATTTATGATTAATTATTAAAGGAATCTGTATTATCATTAGGGAATAACAGAATTTTTTAACGTCTTTTCAGACTAGATGGAGCTATGAATTATATATTTTTTTATTATATTTTTTTTCTGAAAAAAATTTCTCCTTTCGCTCCGATGGGATTCGAACCAGAGAACTTCTGATTCCCGGTCAGGTGCTTTTCCCATTAAGCTACTAGAGAGATCGAGAGAGGAAACTTTATTTCAGAAAATATACGCATTATTATGCTAGATTTTGGAAATCAAATTTTTTAAGGAATCTGTATACTTATTAGAGAATAACAGAAATATCTCTAGTAGCTTAATGGGAAAAGCACCTGACCGGAAATCAGAAGTTCTGTGGTTCGAATCCCAGCGGAGTGAAAGAAGATCTTTTTTAAGAAAAAAAAATAATTCCTGAAATAAAGTTTTTTCTCTCGATCTCTCTAGTAGCTTAATGGGGAAAACACCTGACCCTAAATTTTGTGAACAACTACACTTGAGCTGAAATTAAATTTTGAGGATTGAGAACAACTAAATAAGTATTATCAGGTTTTTTTTTTAATTTAAATAAATATCATTTTTATAAGATTCTTCAGAGAATTAAAAAAGATTTTTAAGTATTTCAGATGTTTCAAAAAAGAATCGAGAAGATTTTAAAGACATTTTATTATTTTTTAGGATTTTTCAAAATATTAGGAAAAATTCGAATATTTTAAAAAGATTTTTAGGACTTTTAGAAGTTTAGGAAAAATCAAGAAATATTTGATAAATCGGAAATATTTTCCTGAAAATATTTTTGAATGACTCGAATTTCTCCTAAAATTTCAAAAAATCATATAAAAATTAAAAAATTGCCTCATAATATTCTAAATTTTTCCAGGAATTTTAAGAAAATTTGTTTATTAGGGCGGAGTGAAAATTATCAAAATAGTCGAATTGTTTGGGCTGAGCGAAAAAAATTTATGCGCTGACATCCGAAAAAAGTGAGAAAAAAAATTGAAATCGGTTAATATCTTCTGTACTCTTTTTTTTATTTGAAAATTCAAATTTTTGAAAATTCCAAAAAATTTCCCTATTGCTTCCAAAATTACCGTGAATTTTTCTTTTTAAAGTTTTTGCTAGTTAATAATAATAAAAAAAGTATTAATTGAAAAGAAAAATTTTTGCTCTATTTAGAATTTTTTAACCAAAATAATAGCAAGTTTCTTTGTTTTTGGCAATTTTCAAAAAATTATAAATTGAGCCAAAAATTTTTGTTTATTATAATTTTTCATTATTATTCACTAGAAAAAACTAGACATAGAAAAAATCTGCCATAATTTTGGAAGCAATAGGGACATTTTTTGGAATTCTCCAAAATTTGAATCTTCAAATAAAAATATTGTTTATTCTTTTGGAACCTTTCGAAATTCTTTTAAAGTTTCTAAAATTTTTTTGTTTTCTTTAAGAATCGTTTAAAGTTTAGAATTCGTTTTGAATCTCTTCAATTCTTCCAAATTTTTTTTTTATTTTTTTTTTATTTTGATTCTTTAATCTGACCAAATTGAAACAACGGTGTAAAATCGTCTACACTCTTTTTGAAATTTTAGGAAATCGTTTGAAATGGTTAAAAACCTTTTTTTAATTTTTTTTTGAAGTTCATGTTTCAAATTAAATAATTATTCCAAAATTTTCACTCTAATCTTAAAAAAAATTTTTTAATCTTTTAAGAACTTCTAATCATTTAAAAATTATTCACATTTTTCCTGCATTTTTTTTAATTCCGCAAAATTTGAAAATTGACTCAAAATCTTTCAGATTCATATTTGAAAATTTAAAAATTTTGCGAAATGTTTTAAAATAATTTTAAATAATCTCTGAAAATTAATTTTTTGATATAAAAAAAAATCATTTTGATATTTCCTAAGAACCTAGAAATTTTTATTTTTTTTATTTTTGTGAAACCTTATAAAATTCTTCAAAAATCTTCACAAGTTTCAATTTTTTTTTAATCGTTTCAAAGCTTCAAATCATTCGTCATTCATTTTCTTCACACCCTGTAAAATTCAGTTTACCTAAATTTTTTTAAAATCCTGAATAATCAAAAAAATTATTTCAAAGTCTTCGATAATCTTTTTTCACATTTTTTTAAATGTTTAAAACTAAAAATTATTCTTCAAAAATAAAACCTAAGCCATTTAAACTTTTTCCAGAAATCTTGAATAAAATTTAATCTTCTCAAATATTTCATAATTATTAAAAAGAATCTAGTTTTTCTCTTAAAAACTAATTGAAATAAAATATTTAAAAATTTTTTTTTCAATTTCAAATGATTCCCTGAAACGTAGCAAAAGAAGGTTGAAGATTTCATGAAAAAAATTTCAATTTTGCAAGATTGCAAAATTTTATAAATAACTGGTACAAGTTTGAGAGTCATTTGGAATTTTTTAAATCTATCAATTTATAATATTAATAAATAAATAAAAAATTGAATAAAAAGATGATAAAAAATAATTTTGAAAAGTAATTTGAAAAATACTTCTTTAAGCAAAATAATAAAAAATTCTACAGGATTTAAGACAATTTCGCAAAATTTTGTAGCATTTTTCAACACTTCAGGAAAAATTAGAATCGGTATAAAAGATATTGAGAATCTTTTTTCAACAAATTCAAAACAAAAAGAAGATTTTTGAATATTTACAGATAAAATATTGCAGTTCTTTTTTAAGATTTAGAAAGTTTTCAAAAATGAATAAATAAATTTTCTTAGGATATTTACATGATTTTACATAAAAATTTATTAAATAAACATTTGATAACATAAAAAAATAAACTATTTAACATTCTATTTTCAATCTTCTTCTTCTATTTTCAACTTTTGAAAATTAAGGAAGAAAGCGAATTTTGTATTAAAATGAAATGCTACATTAACCCAATTTAGCATTCAAATTTAATAAATGAACATTTTATGTCTTCAAAAAAAATTCAAATGTTGCAAATTCAATGCTTTTAAATTTTAAACCGTTTTAAACAATTCAAGTTTCAACGCTTCAAAATTCAATGTTAATTTTTCTTTCAATTTTAACTGTCGAAAATTCAAGAAAAAAACATTTTTTCATCAGAAATTCATTTAAAAAAACGTTATATTTAAATAATTTTACATTAAAATTTCAGAAATAAACATTTGGGTCCTAGAAAAAATTCGACAGTTGAAAATTGAATGTTTTTTTTTTAATTTCAACCGTTGAAGATTCAAGAAACAAGTTAATTTTGAATTAAAATGTCATATTTACATAATTTGGAATGGGAATTTAATAAAAAAAATCATTCATGTCCATAAAAAGACGCTTTTGTTAACAATTCAATTTTCTTCAATTTGCAACTGTAGAAAAATCAAGGAAAAAGTTAATTTCTTTTTGAAAGCAAGTGTGAATTTAATAAATATACACCGCAATTCATAAATAATTCAACTGTTGAAAATTCAATTTTTGAAAAAATTGAAGTGCTGATTTCAATTATTTTCAATTCTCCACTGTTCAAAATTTAATTTTCGTCAAAAGTTCAATTTTCTTCAATTCTCAACTGTAAAAAATTCAATTTTGTC
>CAKNXH010002089.1:384985-455324 GCA_932178445.1 Andricus quercusramuli | reverse complement strand
AATATGACACATCGGGTAATATGACACATCGGGTAATATGACACATCATGTAATATGAGACACTGGGTAATATAACGCACTGGCTAATATGACGCATTGCGTGATATGGTTCATGGAATATTGTGGTTTATGGAGTAATGTGGTACATAGTGTCATTATTTTACGATCTTTTCTAAAAACAGCCTAGTCAGTATGGGATCGTCAAGAATAAATGATTTATCTCTCCCTACTCGACAAAGGTTGTGTCGCGCTTTACGAGTTGGTTTGTGTGTTGGTCCTATCAGTATGAATGAGAAGGACCTCCCATAAGTGGTAGCTCTGGCTACAAGGTGCAACGAGGTCGCCAGTAAACCGTTACAGTTATGTCACGCCCACTAACCACTCGCTACTTCGTTTCTCAAGGAATACATTAAAAAACAATGAGACAATCGACGATTTTGTTTCTCACCTCTCACCTTGTTTCTTTCACACCTCGTGGAGAAACTTTGGGCCAGAGATGAAAAAAAAAATTTTTTGGGACTTATGATATATAGACACTACGATTTTGGGCCTTATATTTTGAGCCTTATATTTTGGGCCTTTTGGTTTTGGCACTTACATTCTGGGTTTTATTTTTCGGGCCTTTTATTTTTGGGCCTTACGTTTTGGGTCTTCAGCCATCGGACTTGTGGAAATTATATTTTATGGGGTCCCATAAGACCCCATAAGTGGAAAATTTGATTTTTGCGAGTTTTTGACAATTATTATGATTTTTTTGTTCTGTTTTGGTACGAATTATTTCAGGCACATATATTATTTATTTTTGTCAATGACTCAATGTTTGAATAAAACTTTTAAACAATCCATTATTGTTAATATCAATTTTCTCTTTGAATAGGGTTAGAAAGTCGCGGTTTCTTTCTAATTTCTCAACTTATTTTAAACTTTTCAATTGAAGTTGAGTAATAATAATTAAATGTAACTAACATTATTGTTTAAACAATTTAATATTACTTTTAATAATATTCTTTTAAAATCATGCTAGAAAGTTGCATTTTTTTCTGAAATATTCAACTTTTTATCCATTTTTAACTTCGAGCAAGGCAATAATTATTGAAATTTAGTGAAAATAATTGCTTAAACAAATAATTATTGTTTATAACTATCTTCTTCTATATTCATTTTAGATATTTGCGGTTTTTTTCTTTAATTATTATCTTTGTGTCCATTTTTCACATTCTATGATAATAATTAATTTATTATTGATATATATAATAATTATTATTATTTATTATTTTAGATAATAATCATTATCTTTTTTAATATTCTCTTTAGATAATTCTAGAAAGTTGAGGACTTTTCTGAAATATTCAACTTTTTTTCCACTTTTCACTAAAAGCGAGGTAATAATCAATGCAATTGAGTCAAAATGATTGTTTAAACAAATGATTATTGTTTATAACTAACTCCTCCTATATTATTGCTAGATGCTTTTCGGTTTTTTCTAAAATATTTAACCTTGTGTCCACTTTACATTTCGTAAAGTAATAATTATTGCAAGTTACCCGACATAATTGTTTAAACAATGTATTATTGTGTATAAGTATCATCACTTAGAATAAAATTAAAAAGTCGCGGTTTTTCAGAATTTTCAAACATGTTACAAACTCTTCAGTTAGTGTCACGTATTAATCGAATAAATTCAACATAAATAATTGTTTAAACAATTTATTATTTTCCTAAATAATATTCTCTCAGAATAATGGTGAAAAGTTTTATTTTTCTATAAGATTTTCCACTATCATCACTTTTTAATGAAAGTTTGGTAATCATCACTTTATCTTAAAGAATGTATTTGTTTAAACAATTTAATATAAATTTTAATAATAGCTAGGAAGTTGCGTTTTTTTTCTAAAATTTTTAACTTTTCGTCCAATGCTCAACTATGGAGATAATAATTAATACAAGTAAACAAATATAATTTTTTTCAACAAAAGAAAATGAATTTTCAACAAAATAGTTAAATCTTCAATCAAAAAATGAATTTTGAACCAAAAATACAATATTTAGATTTTCAGTGGAAAAATTAAATTTTGACAAAATGAAATCAATTTTCAACCAAACCGAAGATTTTTTAAACGAGAAGATTTAACTTCTATCAAAAAAGATGAATTTTTGAAAACAAATGAAATAGTGAAATTTGCAGATCAAAAATAAATTTTCAATTAAAACAAAAACTTATTTTCAACCAAGAAAATAAATTTTCAACCAAAAAGATGAATTTTTCAACCAAGAAATGAAATAATTAAATTTGCAGTAAAGAAATTAAACCTAGAAGATTGATTTTCTAGCAGAAAAGAATTATTTTCAACAAAATACACTAGTTCTTAACCAAATATTTAACTTAAAAATTGGTCTTCTTTAGTTGAATTCAAGTATTTTATTTTTCATTGAAAATTCAGCTACTTAGTTAAAAAATTAACAGCTTTGTTAAAATTTCTTTTTTTTGTTGTTGATATAAGTTTTCCAATCTGGGTTATATTTTGTTATAAATTAATTTATTTTGATTGAAAATTCTTTTTTTCATTAAAAATGAATTTTCGAACTGAAAATATAACTATTGCATTTTTGGTTCAAAATTGATATTTCTCAGTTGAAAATTCATGGGCTTTATTGAAAATTTGACTTTTTTAGTAGAAAGTTAGAATTTATGGTTGAAAATTCAAGTTTTATTTCGAAAATGTAACTACTTGTTTCAAATTTTGTCATTGAAGATTCATCATTATATTTGAAATTTTAATTGAAGATTTAACCAGTATGTTTGAAATGAAAATTGATCTTTTCGATTTTTTGCTGGAAATTTATATTTAAAAACTTTTTTTTTCTACCTGAAAATTCAAGTATTCAGCTGAAAATTCATTTATTTTGTTGAAAATTCGTCTTAATTGTAGTGAAATAAATTCTTCTTCGTTAAAAATAGTACTTTTCGGTTGTAAGTTAATTATTTTTGTTAAAGATTTAACAATTTTGTGCACATTTTTTCATCAAAGAATTTTCATTATAGTTGAAAATTCTTTTGAAATAGTATAAAATAAATAATATTAAATTATTCGGGTTTCTTTTATTAAAAATGAATTTTTTCAACATGAAATAGAACTATTTCATTTTTGTTGAAATTTTACATTTTTTAGTTGAAAATTCACGTGTTTTATTAAAAATTTGTCTTGTTTTTGTGGGATATTAATGCTTATGGTTGAAGGTTCAAGTATCAGGTCGAAAATTCAACTATTTGGTTCAAAATTATTTTTTTTAATTGAAGATTCTTCATTGTAGATAAAAATTAATTTCTTTTCGTTGAAAATTTAAGTACTTTGTTAAAGAAGGTTTTTTTGTTGTAAATTCATTTTTTTAATTGAAAATATAAATATTCCGTTTTGGTTGAAAATTTATCCTTTCGAGTTCAAAATTCGTTTTTTTTTTAATTCCTCTTTTCTTGTTAAAGATCAATATTTTTCGTTTGAACTTTTTATTTGGTCAGAAATAGCTCATTTTAGTTGAACAAATTTCTGTCTTCTGTTAAAAATTTTATTTCTTTGTTGGAAATTTATGTACCCACGATGTTAACATTTTATTAACATAATTTGTTTATAATAATTAGATTAGATATATCGTGAATTATTTATATTCCTTAGATACTTGGACATTCATTTTCATCGAGAATGGGATTTATTAAGTCATTTATTTAAAAATGTAAAAAAAAAATAATTAAAGATGTCTGATTCGAGCTCTTTATTTATTTATATAAAAAATAGGAAATTATGAAAATTGAAAAATCTAATCCATATACGCTCTTATGCAACAGTTGCCCCTGGCGAAAATTTCGAGTAGGAATTCATTCCTAACCAATCCGGAGTCATCCAAATTATTTTGGAATCTGTATCCAAAGCAATCTGAGTTAATTCGAATCAATTTGAAAATTTTCTACATTTAGTTCGAACGAAATCGATTAAAAATTGTTCTGGCTCAATCCGATTCAATCCGACTGAATCCGAATCAAATTTTCAATCCGAATGAATCTGAACTCGGATTGACCTGAACTGATTTTCAATCCGAATGAATCCAAAATAATCCGAACTCGGATTCATTCGTATTGACAATCGGTTTAGGTCAGTCCGACTTCGGATTAATTTGGATTGAAAATTTTGCTTCGATTGGGTCGGATTGGAAGTTTGGATTGAACCGCATAGATTCCGAATTATTTTTGACCGATTTGGATTCATGGCAATGTAGAACATTTTTCGGACTGGTTCGGATTGATTCGAGTTGATTCGGATAGAGATTCCGAAATAATTCGGAATGAATTTCTATCCGATACTTTCGCCAAGGTACTGACGAAAAAAAATGTTAATCGGTTGAGAATTGTAGGTTGCAGGTGATTTTGAATAGTAAATTCCCGATTTTGCCCAGTGTGCAACGTAAGGATGGCAGTTAGATCAAACTGCTATTTCGAAAAAACATATCTTGAAAGTATTATAAAAAGATGAGTTTGACGGTCTTCATAAAAATCACTATTACTTACTCGCCTCCAAAAGAACGAAAGCAACACTGAGCAACGCGAACCACGAAAGACTGAGGGCGCCAGCATTGTTTCATGCCACGTCCTGATTGGTCAATACAAGACCATGCAAAAGCGCGGGAGATTTTAAAATGTATAGCAATCTAAAAAGACGAGATAGATTTAATACACTGGGAAAAATGTTTTATTCGTACAACAAAATGACTTCATTGGTATTTGTGCAATAAATTTTTTTCATGGTTCCACCAAATTTTAGTTTCCATTTCAAAACGTATTGTTAAAACAACTTTTACTCTGTAATCCAATCCAATATTCACACTGTGCAGCGCCAGTCCCAGGCACAGTCAATCAAAGCCCTAACAAAGTGTCCTTCAATAGATGCTTTTATTATCTAAGTTTTAATAATTGATAATTTGAAGCAACGAATCAAATTGCATGTCTAAGTTCGGATTGCATCTAGCCTAATATAGAAGCAATCAATTTCTTAATTAATTACATTTTTCTGAAGTAGGACACCCAATAGGAGGCAGATTGACGCCCAAGAACTACTTGGGCAAAATCGGGCACATTTCTACACAAGTACCCATACCAATGCCAATTTAGTAAATGAGACACAACTCGTCTTGATGTACCCTCATCGATCTTAATTAGACGTAGCTTAGCTTAATTGGAGGAAATCTTAATGCGCTGCATAAATCAAGAGAATGTCATGCATGTGTATGTGTGTGTCTTCTTGACGATGGGGCGTTAATGACAAAAATGAAAAGATGGACGTAGAAGAATATTCAACTGAACAATGACTCTACGCCCTGGAGGGAATGTCCGGCTAGGCTGTCTTTGAAGTCGTCCTCTGGCAGGGCCTTGGTACATGCAGTCTGGTACATGCAATCCCGCTGCAATCTTCAAAGACTCGTTGGTAGCATCAGCTGCAGATAGCGTGAGGCCGTGGCAAATGTGATCTACGTTCTCGTACTGTACTCTCGAAAAGAAATCGAAAGGGATCTGCTGTAGGTAGCGATGTCTGCAAACCACTACCAAACAAAGAAAGTCAGTATGGATTCTGTAGAAGAGGGGGGGGGGACTTCCCCCAAAAGCTCAGATTCGAATTTTCCAAATAAGATAATTGAAGTTTACTGTATACGATACTGGAAAGCGAATTTCCTCCTTGATGGATCTAGAGAAGGCATCAATTCTCAGCTGCTACTTGTCAAATTCAGTATGGACATTCCTTGAAAAAGAAGTAAGAGACTTCGGAGGAAGCTTACTATTTTGGAATTTATCAATGTTTTTAAAAACGTCGGAATGTGCTTACTGTATTGGATAGAAATCTAATTAAACCCGAGTAGAAATGTGCCCGATTTCGCCAGATATTTCAGTATTGAACACGATGTAGAGAAGTTGACGTGTTGAACAAAATCGAGTGCGAAGTACGAGATACGTCATGAGAATGTGTTCGTAGAGGCCGAAGGAGCTTAAAAAAAAATTCCCAATCACCAAGTTACAGTTGTCGATTTCAATTTTAAATATTCTGTGCGAATGAAACATTTTCCGCACTGTATTCAATCTATTTCCTCTGTTTAGGTTCTTATACATTTTGAAATTACCCACACTTTTCCATGGTCTGACATTGACCAATCAGAGCGTGGCATTAAAGAATGTCAGCGCCCTCTGTCGTTCGTGGTTCTGCTCAGTGTTGCTTTCGTTCTTTTGGAGGATGGATTAACCGCGTCAATCTCGCAAATGCAAAGTAAAAATGCAAGTGAATAATAATGCTTCCTTATAGAGACCGTCAAAATCATCCTTTTATAATACTTCCAAGTTATGTTTTTCGAAAAAGCAGTGTGACACTAGGATGGCAGCAGAGAGTATTAAAGAGAGTGGAAGGTGACCGTACACTGGACACTAGCGCACTCTGCCGCCTCGGGGAAGAAGCTCGGGTATTTCAGCGGGAAGTTCACTTTCTATAATGCGTTTTCTCTGACAGTGTCTGACAGTAAAAAAAGTTTTGTTTACAAACAAGTTTGATGGTAAAGAGTTTTTAATAAAAATGCCACATTACTGCTGTGTGAGTGGCTGCAACAATAGCACGATAAAAAAGGAAGAACGTTAGTTTTTTCGACTTCCAACCAACCCAAAAACGAGAGTACAATAATAGCCAATACCATTGTTTTTGTAGAAACAATCTGAAGGCGTGTATATAACCTCACCAAAATGCATGAAAATTCAAAAGAAAAGTAAACTTCAACAAGTTGCAACAATCATTAATAATGTAACTTGTTAACCGTAAGCAAGTGAAAATTTATATAAATATTTGTATTTTGCAGTTGTTACGCATGGATAAAATTCGCTGAAGTTCAGGGAAGTGTTTGTCTTGATTTGCGGATTTGTAGTCATCATTTTGAAGAAACGTGCTTCAAAAGTTTCTTTCCGAGACCCTTATTACATCGAGAGGTTGTTCCTACTATTAAAGACACTGTCAATAAGTGTAGGAAGAAAAGCACTTCTGAAGAAGGTAAGTAATTTGGTTGATGTACTTATTATATAATATTTCTTTACAATTCTTGATGGATACTCAAACCAGTTTTTTCTGAATTGTAATTATTTTGTATTAATTATTCTTAAATATTAATTATTATTGTTATTTAAGCTTAAAAATTCAAAGTTCAAAGATTAAAAGGTCTTTGAAATTTTAACGATTCAAAGTTTTCTATGTCATACAATTCAGTTGGAAATTGTTCACTTTCAAATACTCGTCTTAAATTACTTGTCTTAATTTTAATTAATTTAAAACTTGAAATGATTTCGAATAATTTGAGGGGAGTGTGTGTACCGAAAAATGTCTGCTATTCGTACTGAAATTTCAGTGCAAATAGCCACAGCCTAATTTAAAACAAAATGTTGATTTTTGCGGAATTAAAACAAAAAATTTAGAAGCTTCTTAAGACTTGTGAATGACCTCGAAAAAAAAAATCATTTTCTTATGATTTGAAGGAAAACTGAAACTTATTTTTCTTTTTTAAACATTATTTGAAGAGAATATCGTAAAGGATTCTAGAATATTTCCGAAATTGTCCAAGAAGAATGTGGAAGATTGTAATGATTTTTTTTTAATTTGCAGGTCTTCATAAAAATTGTAGGAAAAATTGGATTCATTGCAAAATATAATTAGTAGTTCTAAAAAAGATTTTTCGCACACTTCGTTGAATCATATCTTCCAAATATGTCCTCAAGTTACTCACATTTTGTGTACAAATAACAGGTGTTTAATTGTTGTTCATGCATCAAAATTCAAAGATCAAAGATTGAAAGCTCTGTGAAATTTAAAAAGTTCAAAGATTCCTATGTCAGAGAACTCATTTTAAAATTTTTAACTTTTAAATGCTCGTATGTTAAATACTCGTCTTCACTTTTAATTACTCGTTTTAAGTGAACAGTCACACATTGCTAAATATTGAGTAATTCTTCTTTCTCTTCCTTAAAAAATTTGTAATTGAAATGGTTGAAGATTGAATATTGTTCTTTACTTTCCTTCAATATTCAATATTTAATATTGCATTTAATATTCTTCAGTTTTCAAGTTATCGACAATGTTGTTGTCTAATCAATTATTGTTCACTTTTTAACACGCAAAGTACAGATCCACTTTTCACATAATTCATTTATTCAGATTGACAGTTGATAAAATGAAAATGTTTTTCTGGACCAATTTTATTTTTATATTTTCATTTTTAATTGTTCAGGTCTTCAAGACTGCATTTCAAAATTCATCAAAGTGAAAATGCAAGCTTAAAAATAAAATCCTGGAATGAGAAATCTTTAAAGTAAAAGATTTTCTATGCACGCATTGCAAACTGAATCATACTTGCAAAAGATGTCATGACATTTCTACGATAACAGCTGCGACGCTGGATTAATCGTTCATAGAATAACATTGTCAATTTTTATTAATTAATAATTTAATGTGAATTTAACGTGAATTAAATTGTAAAATTACAGGTACTACCAAAGGGAAAAGCACTGACAGCGAAGAGGGCGAAACGGTTCCAAGTGGTGCGAATATAATTTTAACAGCTCAAGATTGAAAGAATTCATCTGAATCGTGTTCAGAAATTAAAGTGGAGAGCAAAAAAGTTCGAAAGTTAATAATAAGTGCTAAGAATTTTAAAAGTATAAACTTATGCAATTTAGGAGATTGTTTCTTTACTTTCGATATGGAGCATGAGCCCAATTGAAATCATTTTCCAAAGAAAAATATTGCTTAATAATAAATTAAATTGTAAATGAGAGAAATTATATTTACGCAACACCCTCGTCTTCTATAAATTATATGTTTATTGTGAATAAGATAAATTAGATTTACATAGTATAAGGATACGATTTTGGTACATATTTATTGGTTATTTTTCATTAATAAAATATGTCTTGTTGAAAAAATAAATGGTTTATTATTATTACCTTTTTTAAATAGTAATCAAGCTAGTAATTAACAATTTTTTAATTTCTTATTGATTTGAATTTCGCGGACTGCATGTTTAGTTCCTTCCCGAGACTATAGGAGCGCTGAAACTCGTGTACGGAAAAATACATTGGGCTCTTATGGCACCTTCCACTCTCTTTAATACTCTCTGCCAACAGAGGCGCGCTCAAACTTGCGAGCGAAACAAACCGCGCGCGATGAGAATGTGCCAACGCAGCTGGCAGAACTTTTCTGTTACAGAAGAAACTTCGCAATAGAAGAAAAAATGAAATTATTTTGTTGCGCGAATAACAATTTTTCTCACTGTATTAAATCTATTTCCTCTGATTAGGTTCTTATACATTTTTAAATTTCCCGCACTTTTCCATGGTCTGACGTTGACCAATCAGAGCGTGGCATGAAAGAATGCCAGCGCCCTCTGTCGTTCGTGGTTCGTGATGCTCAGTCATCAGTGTTGCTTTCGTTCTTTTGGAGGACGCGTAATGGAGTAACCGCGTCAATCTCGCAAATGCAAAGTAAAAATGCAAGTGAATAATAATGCTTTCTTCTAGAGACCGTCAAAATCATCCTTTTATAATACTTTCAAGTCATGTTTTTCGAAAAAGCAGTGTGACATAAGGATGGCAGAAGAAGAATGTGTCGACAATTTCAATCTTACAGAATCTCATCCAAAAATACTAACTTACCGCCTTTAGGAAAAAAATAAAGTATGTGTTCTTCATTAAAATAAGATTTATAAGTTCAGCACATAAACAAAATGCCTCACTGTTATAATATTAACAAAAAATTCTCTTTTTAAGTTGATAAGGCATAATTAATGTTGCTTAACTGGTCGGAATTATTGAACTATACATTGTTTCCTTCGAGAAAAATTGTTAAGCTAGCAAGCACAAAATACGTCTTTTCATTCGAGGAGCCTAATTATATTCTGAAAAGTGAAATAGCCTAAATCAGGGTTGCCGCTGGACCTAAAAATAACAGTGAAATTATTTTTTAACCAGATTTTTACCAGTTTTTAGAGAAAAAATTTATCCAATCACTTTAAATATCACAAGATATATAAAGCCATTTTAAATAAGTTTTATTTCAACTCTTTTTTCAAATGCTAATTTCGATTGATTAATTTTTCAATTATGAAACCATTCAATTTACAATGTGGTATTCTGAAATCTTTTACCATCAAAATTTTCCGTTTCAAATCTTCATTTTTGAGGGTACATTTTTACTGAAAAGAATTCTAAAATACAGTTTTGAAGACTTACGTAATAAAATATTGATAGCTTTTGAAATTGATATTTTTTGACGGGATTGATTGATTTTATACGGTGATTCTGAATGTTTATTCAAAATGAACAATTTTAAATGAAATATTTAAAACTGAATTGTTTGAAACAGAAGTCCAAGAATCGTTAAAATTTCGGAAGGTTAAACTTAAACTTTGAACGTTACAATGTTACTATTAATTGTTCTAATTGAAAAAAATATATTATTAGTGAAAATGTTGAATTTTTATGTTTAAATAACAGATAAAAATGCATTCATTCAAAAAAAATTCGATTGAGTTGAGAAGATATTAAAAAGTTTTTAAATAAAATTTGGAAGCTTTTAATGATTTTGAAAGGTTTTAGAATAATACAAAAATTGTCTTAAGATACTTGGGAAAATTTGAAGTGATTTTCATTTTGAAAGAGTAATTTCAAGCAAATATTCGAAACGATTTCCAAAACTGTAATAATAATAATCTGGAAGATCTAAAGGCATTTTTTAATTTGGCAGGATTTAATCAAAGTCTTAGGAAAAAGTCCAGTCATTTGAAAATATATTTCGAAGTTTTAAAAAATTTTCAAAAATTATTTAAACTTTATCAAGAATCCAAGAAATTTAAAATAAAATGTAGATTTTCGAATATTTGGAAGAATATAATGTAAAAATTATTTGTATGTTTGATTGAAAATAATTGTTTATTGCTTGTTATGTTGCAAACTGATTATTCAGTTATTTACTTAGTCCATTCAAACTTACATTTTCTGGAATAAGTTTTAAAGGTTATTAATAAATCAAAATTTCATAAATGAAAGTTCAAATTCAAAAAAAAAACATTAGGTAAAAATTATTTGAATGTTTTAGTAAAAATGAGAGATTAATTTTTTCACGATAAGAAATTGAATAAAGATCGAAATTTAGTTTTTTTTCTAAATTGAGTAACATAAATTGATAATTTACTTGAAGGTTATATAATTGAATATTGGATACAATTTGTATAATAAAAGATTATCTATATTTAAAATACCCTTATTACAATTAATTAATTTTTCGAATGTGCCTGATTTTGTAAAATGAGTATCTGAATTTAGTTTTCAAAAATATATGTAAATATGTTTTATTTTTTCTGAAATTAGTATAAAAGTTTACGAATAAATTAAATTTTTAGAAATGGAAGTAAAAGTTAACAAAAACATGAAGTAAACATTAATTAAATGTTTCAATGAAATTCATAGTTTAATGCTTTTTATTTTTTGAACTAATTGATTTTTTTCACAATATTAAATTACATAAAGATTGAATTTTAATTTTTTCCAATTAAGTACATAAAATTATTTACTTTAAGGTTATGTAATTGATTATTGGCTATCATTTGTAAAATAAGAGTTTATTCACATTTAAAATACCTCTATTCCAATTATGTAATTTCTATCAATGTTTGTGATGTTGTGAAATGATCATCTGAATTTAATTTTTAAAATCATATGGAAATATGCATCAATTTTTTAACAAATTACTATGAAAGGTTACTAACAAATCAAATTTTCATAAATGAAAGTGAAAAGTTAAAAGAATTTTGTTTAACAATATTAACTTACATCATTAAATTTTCATTTTCCTGAATTAAGTATGTAGCTAAATTGATTATTTACTTGAAAGCTATGCAATTGAATATTAGCTATAATTTTGATAATAAAAAGTTATTCATGTTCCAAATATCTTTATTTTCCAATTGTGTACTTTTTGTAAATTTTTGTGATGTTGTGAAATAAGTATCTAAAGTCTGCTTTCAATATTATATGTACATATATTTTACTTTTCTATGAAATTAGTTTGAAAGGTTACTATTAATTCAAATTTTCAGAAAAATATAAAGTAAAAATTATTCGAAGGTTTCACTGAAAATAACTGTTTATTAGTTTTTGTGTTGTGATATGATTAATTAATATGTACATACATTTATATTTTTTCTGCAATGAGTTTTAAAGGTCATTGATAAAATTAAATATATTGAAATGCAATTTCAAATGAAAAAATATATTTTGAATTCATATGAAAAAAGGTAACCTACATCTTGTGTAAGATTATTCCAATTTCATAATTTTCAAAATGTTTACGATGTTGTGAGATAATTATCTAAATCCAATCTTCAACATTATATTCAAATATGTTTCAAGTTTTCATGGAATTAGTTCAAAAGATTATGAATAATTCAATTTTTCAGAATACTGTAATAAATGTGATGTTGTGAAGTGATTTTTCGAATTTAATTTTCAAAATTATCTGTGCATATATTTCAATTTTTATTGGTTGAAAGGTTATTAAAAATTGAAATTTTCAGATAAATATTAAATAAAAGTTATTTTAATATTTTAATTAAAATAATTATTAAATGCTCTCCATGTTCTGAACTCATTAATTACATATTAACTGTTTCTGTTAAAAACTACATTTTCTGGAATTAGTTAGAAGATTATTAATAAATTTAATTTAATAAAAGAAAAGTCCAAATTCAAAGAAATGCATATTGTATAAAGTAAAAATGATTTGGAAATTTCAATGAAAATCATTTTTTCATACTTTTTATGTTGTCAACTGGTTAATCAAGAATTAGCTGATTAATTTTGTTCACAATGCTTACATTGAAAAAATGGCCGTTAAATGTTAACAAATAAATAGTTATCCGAAAAAAAAATTGATTAGCAGTTCGAACTCGAAAGCTCATTACCTCACTACCCGATTCGGGCAGTATTCCCGAACGGTCACCCATCCCAGTACTAACCGCGCCCAACGCTGCTTAACTTCATTAATCTTACGAGAACTGGTGTTTTCAGTGTGGTATCGCCGTTGGCGATTTTTTTTCGAAAATTGAGTAAAAATGAGATAAATGAATCCTGAAGTTAGCGCGCGCACATAATATTCTAGTTTAATATAAAAATTTGAAACTCTGTTCAATAATACCAAAGAATGAAATAATTGACTCAAGATGGTACTCGAGGCCATTCGTAGGCGGTGCATCTTTCTTATTACAAAGTAAATAAATAACCCACAGCATATGGTCTCGGACGTGTCGCACAGGAGGCTAATAAATCGCACCTTTCGCTTGCAGACACGCGCTCATGATTTGCGTGGCAAAAATGTAGGCAAGCTCATTTGCCGTAGGACCGCGTAAATCATCGTCATTGTTTTATTAGTTTATTATCTGGAAGTCTAGATATATGGCAACGAGGCATCAGGCTGAGGTAATTCAAGCGGCTTGCTTTGCCGTGCACTTGCCTCCCAAGTAGTCATCGCGAAAACCGTGAAATTATTCTTCAGAAGTGCGCGGACCGATTTCTTCCCTCCTTCCTTGCCGCCAGCCTCCAGCTAGAACACCAGATCACCGGCGCAAAACAGTTACGACATTCTGCACTAGAGAGTCTCAGCGCTGCCATTAGCGCACCCGCAGTACTAACTTTACCTGCATTTTATTGTTTTTGTCCCAAGTCATTTCGGACTTTTCTCCCATTAAATGTTATTGTATATTTAATGTCTTCAAGTCTGGCTTCCAGATTGTGAGAGGGTAAAAAGCTCTTGGGTGTCTTTCATATTTTCATCTCGATTTCAATTTTCTACAGAGCCTAGAATGTTAGATGTTTGATATCGCAGGTTACTGGAGCGTTCAACAATTACGCCGCCGAGGCTTCCGCAGATAGGTTTCTTTTATATCCGTAGGAAGACGCTGGTCTGCATCGTTGTAAACTTTGAATTTTCAATGATCAATTCTAGTCTGAATCACCGAATCTGAATATAATTTAATAATTGATGTTATTTTGTCGACCAGGGTAATTAATTTATTTCTGATGTTAGATATTGCCGACTTCTGTTCAAATAATTTTCTGGGGAAACAAGGAAAAATCTGCTGAGGCCTGGATATGAATCAGTAACTCATGAGTTAAGTGTTAGCCACTTACGCCGCCGAGGCTTACGCAGATAAATCAAGCATCCACAGGATGATGCGGGTCTGCATCTTTGTAACCTTTGACATTATAGTGATTAATTCTAGTCTGAGTGCATTCACCGAATCTGAATACAATTTAGAATTCATAGTATTGATGTTATCCCGTCGGCCACGGTAATTAATTGATTTCTAGTGTGAATATTGCCGATAACTGGTTAAATAATTTTCTGTAGAAACAGGAAAGAACCTGTCTCGGCCCGGATTTGAACCAGGAACGCCACTATTCACGAGTGGAGCGTTAACTGATTATGCCACCGGGGCTTCTGTAGATAGTTTCTTGTTTCGCCTATATCCACAGGATGGCGCGGGTCTGCATCTTTGTGACCTTTGCATTTTTAGTGGATATTTCTGGTCTAAGTGAATTCAACGAATCTGAACATAGTGTAGAATTTTAAGTATTGATATTATTCCGTCAGCCAGTGTAATTAATTAATTTCTGAAGTTAGATATTCCCGAGTACTGGTCAAATAATTTTTCTGGAGAAACAAGAAAAAATCTTCGGAGGCCCGGATTTGAACCGGGAACTCCACTCTTCACGAGTGGAGCGTTAACCAATTACGCCGCCGAGGCTTCAGCAGACAGGTTTCTCTTATATCCATAGGAAGACGCTGGTCTGCATCTTTGTAACCTTTGAATTTTCAGTGAATATTTCTATTTTGAATAAACTTACCGAATTCGGATATAATTTAATAATAATTAATTAAAATGTTCAAATATAATAGCTTAAACAAATTATTTTTGTTCATAAGTATCTTTTCTTATATTCATGCTAGATAGTTACAGTTTTTCGTTGTCGAAATTTTCACATTAGGCTAAGGTAATTTTAAACTCAAGTGAACAAACATAATTGTTTAAACAATTTATCATTAATTTTAATAATTTTCTCTCTGAATAATGCTAGGAAGTTGCGGTTTTTTTCTAAAATATTAAACTTTTTGTCGACTTTCCACTTAGAGCAAGGTGATAATTTATGCAATTTAGTGAATATGATTTTTCAAACTAATGATTATTATTTATAACTATCTCCTCGCGCTTTTTCCAAAATTTTCCACTATTTTTCAACTTTTTAATTAGAGTGAGATAATAATTAATTCACACTAAGATAAGAACAAAATTTACAACTTTACACGATTTTTATTCGGAAAAATTAATCTTCAGAGAATTATAATAGAAGATTTTGAAACATTTAAAAAAATTTCAAGAATTGTCAAAAAAGCATATGGAATATTTTGAGGTAATTTTTTTAATTTTGCAAAACTTAAAAAAAGAATCGAATCATGAAAAAAAATATTCAGGTGTACAATTTTTAGGAAGAATTAAAACCAATTTTAAGTTTGAAAAATTTTCTAAAAATTAAAAAAAAAATGATTTTAGATTTATGAAGATTTAGAAAAAAATAGAAGCTTTTCAAGAATTGTGAAAGGTTTCAAGACTATACAAAAAACTTTCTCAAGATTCCTGAAAAAATCTGAAATAGTTTTTTCAATTCTGAAATTAATTTTCAAAGAAAATTTCAACAGATTTCAAAAAGTTTATAAAAATGCCGAAAAAAATATGCAAGAATTTAAGGCAATTTTATTGATTTTGAAAGATTTGTTCAAAATTCAAGAAAAATTTGAGTCAGTTTCAAACATAATTAGGAATTTTAGAACTTTTCAAGAGATTAAAAATATTCTAAACTTGAAAAGGTTTCTGAAAATTTATAAAATAATTTTAAGTTTCTTCTAAACTTTGGAAAGTCCGGAATTACCTTTAAACGGACCCGATTTTTTCCTAAATTTTTTAAAAGCCTGTAATAAAATAGAATTTTATTAAAATGTTATAGTTTGTTTTTCAATACAATTTCAAAACTCTTGAATTATAAACTTTTAACTTATACAATTTTCATGCAAAAAAAAATTTGTTTAATTTTTCAAACCTGTAAAGTGAAGAATGAATCAATAAATTTATAAATTATCTAAATTATATCATTTGAAGCAATTTTAAGCTAGAAACATTGAAGAGTTGAATAATTAACATTCTTTTTAACTAAAAACTTTTCAAGTTCAAGTTTAAATTAGAAAGTCCATCATATTTTCAGTAGTTCCAAATAAATATTAATGAATGATTGAATTTCTGTTCAATTCGTATTCCTACATAAAAATTTGTTATTGCTTTGAAATATTTTTAAATGTTCCCTGTAAATTATTTTTTCAAAATAAAAAATAATTTTTCGAGGAATATCAGGAAAAAAATTTGATTATCTTAAAATCTTTTAATGTTCTTTAAAAAAACTTCAAAATTTTATTTTAAAATCCTTTGAAATACTTCCACATTTTGTTCCGAAATCTTCAAAAATCTAAATTTTGTTTAAAATTTTCTGAAATCTTCTCAAATTTTAAATTTGACATATTACGAAATATTTTCCTAAAATTAATTGTTCAAACTAAAAAATAATTTTTCATTTTCCTAGGAATCTCGAAAGCTCTGTTTTAAAACCTTTCACAATTCTCAAAGAGCCTCTTATAGAAATTCCCTGATTTTTCACCTGATTTCCAGGATTTCCCTGAACTACAACCACACTCATGAATAATAACATATTATATTTTCTTCTATCAAAAATTGTTTCGACTGGAAAATAAAATTCTATAAAATAAATGTAAATAATAATTGAAGTCCTGAATTAATATTTTTAAATATACTTGTTCAAGACTATGTTGCTAAACTCGATTTTGTGCTGTCGGGGAGGAAGTTCTGAATAAATAAAAACTAACTGTCTGATCATAGACTCCAGTAAAACAAAATCTCTCTGTCCATAAAGCAGTTTTGAAGTCGATGCTTTAACTATAAATCATGATTCATGAATTAAAATATTTTCACTGTATTCAAATATTTGAATTTCTCCCGCCATGGGAAATAGTTCGTTCGTAATCCGCGAGGGCGCGCCACCATTTGCCTCTCTCGCAATCGAAATCAAGCGTCGCGTGTTTAAGACAGCAGTCGAAGCGGAGCAAAGCATACTTACCTGGCGTAGAGGCTACCGTGATCAACAAGGCGGTTCCTCCAGGGTGAGGCTCTTCCATTGCACTGCGGTTGAGCTGACCCTTGCGAATATCCCTAATGTGGATATCTCGGACGTATAATTTTTGTTAGTCGGGACTGCGTACGCGCTGTCCCGGATTTATTAATTTCAAGGAAAATTTTTCTGGGTTGGATGAAAAATCAGTCATCGAATGAACAAGCTGTGAATTCAGTCTGAGTGTCTCCACACGGTATTTCTAGTTTTACATGGTGCTTATTTCGCGAACACTTTGCTTTCAGTTAGCAAATGTATTTGCTTGCTCATAAAGGAAGCATTAGTTATTTTTTTCAATAGAAGACAAGGCTAAGTCTTCATTTTGATCAATTTAAAAATAGAAATTTACAAAATAATAGAACAAACTTTTAAATACAAAGACAAATGAGATTTTGTATTCGAAATGATAATTTATCGAGCTGGAAAAGGGAAGGGAAAGTTCCGTCACACCCTATCCCTTGTGTTGAAGAAAAAATTTTTAACTAACAAAAACCGCACTCAAAACCCATGATAGGACTCAGTTCTGTTGATTACGCCGCAAGCGACAGTGTGAAAGTTCGATTTGTGCCTTTTAGACCCTTGTGGGGTAACAACGCTACAAAAGTGATCTGAAGACAAATACAAAACGTAAGTAAATTCTTTATTTAAATTTTGTTGGTGTCCAATAATAAAGTAAAAGTAGGTTTTGTGTGACCCAAGTGTAAACTTATATTGAAATGTTGCGTTTTCTTGATTTTATAGAAATTTTTCCTCGGAAACATCCATCGACAGAGATTGTTTGTGAAGCAAGGCTTTTCGTGTATCACAGGTAAAAAGAACTATATATTTGTGAAGAAAATCATAGTAATATGATTTTTTAACTGAATTTTCAAATTTAAAAGTTAATATTTTTTTTATTTTATACAAACTTGAATAAGGAATGTCAATATTTTTCTCATATTCGTGACAAAAATGATATGATTTCGCAAATATTTTAATTTGAAAATTTTTTTTCTTATTTTTCAGAAACAAAAATGGAGACGCGTTCTTGCACTCGAAGTGCTGCGAACATATCAAAAAGCGTGGAACAAATGTCTGCGTTGTAATACAGCCATGTGCCATGAATATACGAGAACACTGTGCCAATATTGCGCACACTAAAATAAGAACTGTATGTGCCAAAATTGAATAAATTAACACTTTTTTAATGCATTACCTTGATTTTTTTTTTTTAATTTTGACCCCATTTTATATATACTACATGATTTTGTGTCAAGTAATATTTTTACACGTTTTGCAATTTTTCGCAATTTTCACATAATAAAATAATTATACCTTTATAGAACCGATAATGATTAAGAAAAAATATTTAACGATTATGCAATCACATTTTTTTTTAAATCTGATACAGCTTTCTTAATTTTCATTTTAGAATTATTTGTTTAGCATTGCCTTTTAGAGCACAAAAAAAAACCTTTTCAGTAAAAACAATCGACTTCAACTGACCGGTTTGTCATTGAGACACGAACGTGAGAAAACGAACCGGGTCTTTTTGACCCCCGTGGGGTAACAACGTATACTAAAATACGTGCGGTAAATGAGGGTTAACGAAATGTATTAATATTCTAGGTCAATCGATTTAAATCCGATCAACACATTTTTTCTGTTTTAGCATCAACTTTGAATAATTTTAATGGAAAAAGTTTTACTTTGAAAAGCGATTTTCGAAATATATAAATTACCATAACTGACAACATATACAGAAAAATGGAACCATCGATTAAAAATCAGTATCAGAAACCATCATTTTTATCAAAATAAGTTATTATTATAAAATGCACAAGAATGTGTATAAGCTGTATAAGTTTTGATTTCAGGCAAGAAAAAAATTGATAACTTATACATTTTGTAGGCAACATTTTTTTTAAATAATAGATTTATTATTCAAGAATTGTTTTTAATACCAATTTTGAATTGCGCGCCAACCAGTGACGCCAGTGCTGCTCTATTGCGATAGGGCCGCGCTCTGATAGGCTGCAGTTGTCGCTCAATTCAAAATAAGCATTAAAAACAATTCCTGTGTTCAAAATATTGATTATAAAATGAGTCTCATCGGGTAAGAAAAAAATTCATAACACATATTTTCTAAATAACAGTTTATTATCTTGTAGTTCCAAAGAATAAATTATATTTCACAAAATATTTTTAATAGCTATGTACTTTCAGTTTTCTCTGAATTTTTCCATTTAATTCAAACTCTTTAGTTAAAGTGAAGCAGTAATTAATGAAAGTTAACAAACATAATTATTTAAGGCAATGTGAGCATAACCTCAACTGTTATGATTATGAAAAAAGCAAAAAAAAAATGTTGTACAGAATTTTTTTCCATAATTATACAAATTTAGGACCATACCCGCGTTTCTTAGAGCTTCATAGTCATTTTTCCAAATTTTCAACTCGACACCGCGTTTCTTGTGAACGTAAGTTGGTTTTATAAAAAAAGTAAAAAAAAAATGTTGAGGTAACGTTCACATGGCCTTAAACAATTTCTAATTGTTTTCATTAGGTAATAACAACATTTATAACACATGTTTTCTATGTAACTATTTATTTTCTTATAGTTCCAAGGAATTAATTATATTTCACAAAACATTTTTTAAAAGATAGAATTTATCACATTATTGTGTATTTTATAGTAATTATTTATTTCTATAACGCATGCGTCGCACCAGCAGTCTCATTTAATGTTGATCGCGCTCTTATTTGTAATTTGATAAAAATGTCATATATGACACTTTCTTAATCACAGCTATTTTAATAATTTCCTTTCACTACTTTTAATACAAGTAGCACGTATTTAAAACCGACCCACCCTCACTAGTAATATTTTTCGTCACCAGATGGCGTATCGCAGTTCTGTGGTTCCCAGTTGAGAACACTGATTTTGAATTGCGCGCCAACTGCGGCCAATCAGCGCGTAGCCCTAACGCAACCGCAGTAGCACCGGTGTTTGGCGCACAATTCAAAATGTGAATTAAAAAAAATTCTTGTATATCAAATGAATAATTATTATAAAATCCACAGGAATGTACAGAAATTGTATTCAATATCTATTTTCATTGGGTGATGTAAGTGAGACATTGGTATTCATTAAAAATGAACAGAAATCGTCTAAAATGAAACCTGATACAGTTTATCAGGCAATCATATTGTTTGCCGCTGGTGCACTTATTTGAGATAATAATTCTTTTTTTTTATGCTGACAATTGTTTACAAAAAAAATAATAATTGTAACTAGCATAGAGATATTGAAAATTATTTTAAATTCATACAATGTTCTTTCAGTCAATGAAATGCTGCAACTATAAATCCTGATTTATGGACTTAAATATTGCACTGAATTTGAAGATTTAAATTTTTGGTAGGTATTCACTTGTCCGAAATTTCATTTTCCCTAAAACTCATTTTGCCGAAAAAATCACTAGATTACCAGACGCCTTCGAAACAACTGATAGATGGGCTTCTGCTTGCCTACCAAATTTTTTCCGCTTTGGCAAATAGTTCGTTCGTAATCCGTGAGGGCGCGCCACTGTTTGCCTCTCTCGCAATTGAAATGAAGCGTTGAGTGTTTAAGAGAGCAGTCGAGGCGGAGCAAAGCATACTTACCTGGCGTAGAGGCTACCGTGATCAACAAGGCGGTTCCTCCAGGGTGAGGCTCTTCCATTGCACTACGGTTGAGCTGACCCTTGCGAATATCCCTAATGTGGATATCTCGGACGTATTATTTTTGTTAGTCGGGACTGCGTACGCGCTGTCCCGGATTTATCAAATTGAAGCAAAATTTTCTGTGGTCAGATCAGTTTAGTGTTCTAATGAGTTCAAGTCTTCGGAGAAATTCTCACGAGCATGAGTGACCCCAACAGCCCAACTTTGGCATCGAAAAGGTACTGCGCTTGCGCTAGCTATGCGTGAGAGGAACACGGTGCGACATTTTTTGCTATGGTAACGGGTTGTCGCATCGTGTTCCTCTTGAGCGTCCCAGCGCAAGCGCAGTACGTCCACATGCCAAAGGTGGGATCACTGAGCATTAGAATATGTTCGACCGTTATCTGCGTTGAGAATTTGATGCACATTTTGAATTACGATTTAAAAAATCGTATTTTATACTTTTATTAATAATAATTACATTATTTAAATTTTGCAGGAGAATGCGAAAATTCAAAACGAACCATACACCTAGAAGATTATTAATATTAATGCGAAATAAATATTGTTTCTAAATATATCTTAAACACTTTTTAATTGTGTTTTCAAGTTAAAAAGATAAATTCTCAACCACAGGAATGAATTTCTAACGAAAATTATGAATCTTCAACCAAACATAAAATTCATATTTAAACAAATATTCAGTTGAATTTCCGATGCAAAAGATTAATTTTCTAACAAAAAAGACTCATTTCCAACAGAATTTATGAATTTTCATCTAAAAAACATGAATTTTCAACAAAGATTAGAGCAGTTAAAATGTCCGGAAAATAAATGTTCAACCAAAAAACAAAAAAACGAATTTTCAAAAAAAAAATTTCATAACAAGAAAAAATGATTTTTTCACCAAAAACAAAAGAATTACATTTTCACTTGAGAAAATCAAATTCCAAAAACAAAAAAATTAATTCTCAACGAAATAATTCAATATTAAACTCTAAAAGATGAATTTACAAACCAAAAATATAATAAATATTTCAATTTCCAGTTAGAAAAGTAAATTAAAAAAAAGTTTTTAGCAAAATTAATTAATTTTCAACTAAAAAGAAATGAATTTTCAACCGAAGAAATTAATTTTAATGCATCTTTTTGGTGCTCATTTTGCATAAAATTATTCATCATAAAATAGATTTCTATTCGATCTTTATTTAAAAAACACCCACAAACAAAATTATGAATTTTCAACCAAAAAATATGAATTTTTGACCAAATAGTAGAAATTTCAACCCAAAAGATGAAAGTTCTATAAACAAAAAAAAACGAATTTTCAACTCAATAGTTCTTTTTCAACCAATAAAATGAATTCTTAACGAAAAATAGAATAGTTAAATTGTCTACAAAACACATAATTTTTTAAAGAAAAAGATTACATTTCTATCAAAAAAGTTAAATTTTCCACAAAAAATGTAATAGTTGAAATGAATTTTCTACTGAAATGATGAATCTTCATCTTAAAAAAATGTGATTTTCAACCAAATACATGCATTACCAATTAAAAAGATAAATTTCCTACCGAAAATAAGGTAAGATAATTTTCGGTCAGTAAAATAAATTTTCAAACAAAAAACAAACGAATATTCAACCAAACAAATTAATTTTTAACCAAAAAGATAAAATTTCAACTAATAAGAGATGAAGATTCATCAATTTAGTTCATCACTTTAACTATTACATTTTTGTGGAAAATCGACCTTATCTGATAGAAATATAATCTTCTTCGTTAAAAAATTATCTGTTCAGTAGAAAAATTAACCATTCTATTTTTTGTTAAGAAGACATTTCTTTCATTGAAAAAAAAACTGTTTAGTTGAAAATACGTTTTTTTTTGTTAATAGAAAATTCGTCTTTTGGATTGGAAAATCCACTATTTGGACGAAATTTTATATTTTTTGTTGAAAATTAATCATTTTTATTAAAAATTAAATTCTCTGCTTGGAAATTCGTTTCTTTTTAGTTGAAAATAATTTAATTTGCTGAAAACTCGTTTTTTTTTTAAATTTACTTTTCTAATTGCAAATTTAAATATGTATTATATTTTTGGTTTGTAAATTCATCTTTTTTTAGTTTAATATTGAATTATTTTGTTGAGAATTAATTTTTTTGAATTAATTGTCTCACCTGAAAATTTAATTCTTCTGTTTTTGGTTAAAAAATCATTTTTTTTTGTTATGAAAAAAAATCTATTTTTTTGAAAATTCGTTTTTTTTTTTTGGATGAACATTTATTCTTCGGACATTTTAACTGTTCTAACCTTGGTTGAAAATTCATGTTTTTTAAATGAAAATTAATAAATTTGGTTGAAAAGGAGTCTTCTTTGGTAGAAAATTAATCTTTTGTGTTCAAAATTCAAGTAACTATTTGGTCAAGCATTCATATTTTAGTTTGAAGATTCACAATTTTAGTGGAAAATTAATTTACAAAAAAAAGGCGGATTTTCAACCAATAGTTAAATTTTCACCGAAAACAAATAAATTTTCAACTATAAAGAGAATAGTTTAATCTTCAATAAAAAAATTAATTTTTAATAAAATTAAAGTAATTTGTTTACAAACATTTTATAAATAATTGATAATTCTTGTAAATTTTGTTTTCAATTTCTAAACAAAAATATCAATTATCAAACACTTAATTTTTCTTCCGAGAAAAGATACATTTCTAACCAAAAATAGAATGGTTAAATTTTCTATTAAAAAAACTAATTGCTAACAACAAAAAAAAACGAATTTTCAAGAAAATAGTTAAATTCGCAACTGGAATAGTCAAATTTTCAGTTAGGAAAATTGATTTTCGGTAAGGTCGTTAAATGTTCAATCAGAGATGAATTTGCAATTAAAATGATGAATCTTCAACAAAAATAATTAATTTTTAACAAAGAAGATAAAATTTTAATGAAGAATTAACATTTTTTACCAGAAAAGATGTATTCTCAACGAAAAATATGATGTGATTAAAATTTCAACCAAAAAAGGTTTTAATTTAAAATAGAAAACAGTCAAATTTAACCAAAAAAGACACATTTTCAAGAATAAAATATGAATTTTCAACCGAGAAGATTAATTTTCGACCAAAAAGGACAAATATTAGGTGAAACACAAGAAGTAATTATTAAGTACAATTAAGAACGATTGAAATAAAAGTTAATTTGTACCATTTAGTTCGATTTAATATAGAAAATTATATAAAATAAGCCATATTAACACAAAAAAAAAATTCTCTGATGTTCCATAATAATTAATAATATATACAATAATACAATAATAACTTATATAATCTTCATTCAGTCAATTCATTGCTTCAACTATAAATCGTGATTTATGAATTAAAGTATTTCACTGTATTTGAATTTTTCCCGCTTTGGGAAATAGTTCGTTCGTAGTCCGCGAGGGCGCGCCACCATTTGCCTCTCTCGCAACTGACATGAAGCGGCGAGTGTTTAAGAGAGCAGTCGAGGCGGTGAAAAGCATACTTACCTGGCGTAGAGGCTACCGTGATCAACAAGGCGGTTCCTCCAGGGTGAGGCTCTTCCATTGCACTACGGCTGAGCTGACCCTTGCGAATATCCCTAATGTGGATATCTCGGACGTATTATTTTTGTTAGTCGGGACTGCGTACGCGCTGTCCCGGATTTATAAATTGAAACAAAATTCACTAGCGTTATAATTCCATATAACAAACATCGTCGACTACTAAAGTTTAGCGATTGTGAATTCTCTTTTGTTAAAGCTCATTCGGTTTTGACGAACACTTTCTTATCATGTCTCGTAAAAAAAAATCTAAATTCTATAACTCTAATAATTTTTCTGTTATCGGTAAAAGTCATCAGGATAAATTGTTTGGCTTACTGGGTACTACGAATGGACCTACAAAAAATTTCTAGTATTGAAGACAATTTACTCAAAATTTTTGAAAATGCTCTCACTTTTTGAATTTTCATCCAAAATGGACTAACAACGAACTTGTCCTTTCTTTTTATACTATTATAAAGTGTGCCAATGCGCAATCCAACCAGATGATTCCATCGGAGAATCAAGAGAGGACTGAAGTGAGAATCAAATTCCAATGACGTAACGTATGGGAACGTTAAACGTGCGTGAACTGTCACTGAAATATAGAATCTGGGTTATATACAATCTGAGAAGTTTATAAATCCTGATTTTTTTAATTTTCGAGGATTTACGCATCTAAAAAATTTGAAAACATTCCAAAAATTTCAAAAGAAAATTTAGATTTTTCAACATTTTGAAATAAAGTTTTGAATCTATTCAAGGATTTTGAGAGGTTTCAAGATAATACAAAAATTTTCTTGGGATTCCTGGAAAAGTTTAAAATGATTTTTTACTTTGAAGAATAATAATTTTAGGAGAATATTAAAAATTGATTTTAAAACATTTTTTGATTTATGAATAACAATTGAAGTATTATAAATTTGTGAGATAATTTTGACAATCTGTGAATTCCTTGATTCATTCTTTAATTTAGAGAATTGAAAATGATAGCGTGGATTTGCATATTTTTCTAACTCTTCGAATTGCACAATTAATGAGAGTTTAACAATTATTTATTTATTGAACTAAGTGGAACTACTTTGTTAAAAATTCACCCTTTTTGTTCATGATTCACAACTTTAGTTGAAAAATCTTTTCGTTTTTTTTTTAATTCAACTATTTTGTTAATATTTTTTAAGAATAATTTTTCAAATGAAAATTTAACTATTCAATATCTGGTTGGAGATTTATCTTCTTCAATTGAAAATTCACGTCCTTTATTAATAATTATTCTGTTTTTGGTAGAAAACTAATTTTTTGGATCAACGTTTTTTTTCTCTATTGTAAATTAATTTTTTAATCAAAAAATTAACTATATGTTTGATTGAAAATTAATCTTTATCAGTTAAAAATTGAATAATTTTCTACCAAAAAAGACTCATTTTCAACGAAGTACATGAATTTTCAACTAAAAAAGATCAATTATCATGCAAAATTAAAATAGTTAAAATGTTAGAAAAATAAATGTCCAGCCAAAAAAAATGAATTTTCAACAAAATTGTTTTTTTTATGAAAAAAAAAAATTTTTCAACAAAAAAGAGAATTCAATTTTCAGTTCAAACAACCAATTTTCAAGAAAAAGAATGAATTCTTAACAAAAAAATTCCATTTTGCACCCAAAAGACGAATTTTCTACCAAAAAATATACAGTTTCAATAAAATATATAAATTTTCAACTAAAAAGATAAATTTACAAACCAAGAATATAATAGTTCAATTTGCAGTTACAAAAATGAATTTTGAAGAAAAAAACGAGTTTTCAGCCAAATTAATTAATTTTCATCTAAAAATTTAAATTTTCAAGCAAACATGGAACAGTTACATCGTCAGTTAGAAAAATTAATTTTCAACTAAAAAGAAACGAATTTTCAGCCAAAGAAATTATTTGTTAATCATAATGAATTTTAAACCAAAAATATGATTTTTTGACAAAATAGTTAAATTTTCAACGCAAAACATGAATTTTCTATCAACCACAAAAATTAATTTTAAACTAAATAGTTTTTTTTGTATACAAATAAATGAATTCCCAACAACAAAATAGAATAGTTGATTTTCCACAAAACAGATAATTTTTTAACTGGAAAATAAATTTTCAGTCAAAACAGATACATTTTCAAATAAAAATAGAAGTTACATTTTCGGTAAAAAAATGAATTTTCAACCAAATATTCAAATTTTTGAAGAAATTTTCAACCAAAAATATAAAATATTCACCAAGGAGACTCTCACAAAATTCAAATTTTCAATAAAATATCATAGAATTTAAAAAAGAAGAGAAGAGTTCTCTCATTAGTTGAAACTTCATCTTTTTGGTTGAAAACTTATTTCTTTGGTTGAAAATTTACCTATTTTGTTGAAAATTCGTTTCTTTTTTGGTTGAAAATTTATTTTACTGACTGAAAATTTCATTATTTTATTTCTGGTAGAAAATTTTGTTTTCAGTTGAAAATTCACGAATTTGGTTAAAAATTAAATTTTTTTTTAGTTGAAGATTCATTATTTTAGTTAAAAATTCACTTTAACTATTCAATTTTTTGTGGAAAATTTATCTTTTTTGATAAAAATGAAAAAAAATAATTAGACAAAATTTGTTACCAAAAAAAACTCAACAAATGTGTCATTATTAATTTTCAGATAGGACGAGTGGATTTTCTTTTAATCGTAAAAATAAGATTACAAATAAAAAAAAATAATTCTTTAGAAAAACAATACAAGAGACGAACAAAAATTAAAAGACAGCAGTTGGTCGACGAAAGAAAAATTTACAAATTTGTTATAAACTCTTGTTATAAAATTATAATAAAAATGGAACAATTAACTTTATTGCAAAAGGACATAAGCTACAATAACATTTCATTTCACAAAATTTTTCGTCTAAATTATATCTACAAATTTGGTCAGAACAACTTTACGCAAGAATGCGTATAATAAATTATTTAAACAATTATTTTGTTAACTTGAATACATTATTACTTCACTCCAAATGAAAATTGGACAAAAAGCCAGAAACTGAAAAAAACGCATCTTTCTAAGATTATTCCAATATGATATTATTAATAATTATAACGAATTGTTTAAACAATTATTTTGTTAACTTGAATTTATTATTACTTCACTCCAAATGAAAATTGGACAAAAAGCCAGAAATTAAAAAAAAAACCGCATCTTTCTAGGATTATTCCAATATAATATTATTAATAATTATAATGAATTGTTTAAACATTGAACATTGATGAACTATCACTTCCCTCTAATTAAAAATTGGACAAAAATGGAAAATTTGTGAAGAAACTGCGTCATTCTAACTCCATTCTATGAGAAAAATGCTAAAAACAATAATAAATTGTTTAAACAATTCACGAAAATATCTCATTTTCAGTACAAAGTAATGTTTTATGTATTAGAAACAATTAGCATTAAAAAAATCGCAAAAAATCATAATTAGCGCCAAAAACCCGCAAAACCTATTTTTTCACTTATGGGGTTTCTTTGGGACCCTATAAAACAGACTTATGGGGGTGATATTTGAAAAGTGATATTTTATTCGTATTCTATGGCTAATTTTGAAGAGAAATGTTGAGTTTCAACTCGATTGAGATAATATTGAGGATTCTGAATAAGATTTACAAAAACGTCTTTTTTCTTATGGGAAATACATGTTAAACTTCATGGGGCTTGCGGCAACCCTAAATATCTTTTTTTTTCAAAAAAAAAAAAAAAAAATGGATTCATTTTTGGGTGGATTCGAACAAATTTGGGGGCTGTCACCATAAAAATTCGAAAACAATTTTTTTGGATAATAGGAAAATTATCAGAGTTATAGAATTTTCTTTAAAAAATCGAAATTTGATCGTACAAAAAATAATGAAAAATCAAACTTTCCATTTTGCTGTAAAATTAGGCAAGATACGAAAAAAGATAAATAGACCAAAATTGTGCAACGAAAATGATCTACAAATCCGTTGGCAATTACTTCTTGAATTAAAGCGTAGTTTTTTTTATTCCTAAAAAAAAATCAAATTTTTGCACAATGTACACAATTAAATATTTAATAACAAATTTGGCTTTTAAATTAGATCTGAAAATTGGTTTTTAACTTTCATGTTTGGGAGACATATCATAAGAAAGTGTACGTTGAAACTGAATGAGCTTTAACAAAAGAGAATTCACAATCGTTAAACTTTAGTAGTCGATGATGTTTGTTATATCGAATTATAACCTTAGCGAATTCTGCTTCCAATTTATAAATCCGGGACAGCGCGTACGCAGTCCCGACTAACAAAAATAATACGTCCGAGGTATCCACATTAGGGATATTCGCAAGGGTCAGCTCAACCGTAGTGCAATGGAAGAGCCTCACCCTGGAGGAACCGCCTTGTTGATCACGGTAGCCTCTACGCCAGGTAAGTATGCTTTGCTCCGCCTCGACTGCTCTCTTAAACACTTAACGCTTCATGTCAGTTGCGAGAGAGGCAGAAGGTGGCGCGCCCTCGCGGACTACGAGAAAACTATTTCCCAAAGCGGGAAGAATTTAAATCTTCAAATTTTAAATTATACTTGGATGCATTTTTATTGATTCTGAACTGTCATTGGAGACTATTACGACACATTTCTACAAGGTGCTGACTTTATTATAAACCCTAATACATTTCATTAAAGAGCAAAGAAGTTATGGTAATTAATATAATTCGAAAATCGCTTTTTACAGTAAAACTTTTTTCATTAACATAATTCAAAGTTGATGCAAGAACAGAAAAAATGTGTTGATCCGATTCAAATCGATTGACCTATAATAATAATACATTTCATTAATCCTCATTTACCCCACGTATTTTAGTATACGCTGTTACCCCACGGGGGTCAAAAAGGCCCGGCCTGTTTTCTCAGGTTTGTATCTCAACGACAAACCGATCAATTGAAGTAGATTTTTTTTACTGAAATTTTTTTTTGTGCTCTAAAAGGCAATGCTAACCAAATAATTCTAAAATAAAAATTGAGAAAGCTGTTGCAGAATTTAAAAAAATGGTTCTAAAAGGTATAATTATTTCATGACGTGAAACTTGCGAAAAATTTCAAAACGTTTAAAAATATAACTTGACACAAAATCATGTAGTATGTATAAAATGGGGTCAAAAGTTTAAAAAAAAACCAAGGTAATGCATTAAAAAAGTGTTAATTTATTTAATTTTGGGACATACAATTCTTATCTTAGTTTGCGCAATATTGGCACAGTGTTTTCGTATATTCACGGCACATGGCTGAATTACAACGCAGACATTTGTACCACGTTTTTTGATATGTTCGCATCACTTCGAGTGCGAGAACGCGTATCCATTATTGTTTCTGAAAAATAAGAACAGAATTTTTCAAATGAAAATATTTGCGAAATCATATCATTTTTTTCACGAATATGAGAAAAATATTGACATTCTTTATTCAAATTTGTATAAAATAAAAAAGATATTAACTTTTAAATTTGAAAATTCAGTCGAAAAATCATATTATTATAATTTTGTTCACAAATATATAGTTCTTTTTAATTGTGATACACAAAAGGCCTTGCTTCACAAACAATCTCTATCGATGGATGTTTCCGGGTAGAAATTTCTATAAAATCAAGAAAACGCAACATTTCAATATAAGTTTACACTTCGGTCACACAAAACCTACTTTTACTTTATTTTTCGGACACAAAAAAAAAATTAAATAAAGAATTTACTAACGTTTTGTATTTGTCTTCGCATCACTTTTGTAGCGTTGTTAACCCACAGGGGTCTAAAAGGCACAAATCGAACTTTCACACTGTCGCTTTCGGCGTGATCAACCGAACCAGTGATGCCAATATTAGCGCCTTTTGCTACTGCGCTTGCGTTCGGGCCGCGCACTGGTTGGCCGCAGTTGGCGCGCAATTCAAAATTGGAATTAAAAACAATTCTTGTAATTTAAATAAATAATTCTTGAAAAATGCATAAGAATGTATATAAATTGTACAGCTTCTGATTTTAGACAAGTTTTTGAATAACAGTTTAATTTCTTCGATTCCCAAAGAATAACTTACATTACACTAAACATTTGATTTCACAAGTCTAAAATCAGAATTTATATTATTCATTTATATATATTCTTGTGCGTTTTTCAATAATAATGTATTAAAATTACAAGAATTGTTCTTAACTTCAATTTTGAATTGCGCGCCAACTGCGGCCAATCAGTGCGCAGCTCGAACGCATGCGCAGTAGCAAAAGGCGCCCGTATTGGGATCAGTGAACTGAACTGATTTGTTGAATAATTTTGCTTCAATTGGATAAATCCGGAACAGCGCGTACGCAGTCCCGACTAACAAAAATTATACGTCCGAGATATCCACATTAGTGATATCAGTGTTCACAGATCGTGGGAGCTGGCGGCCCCCACCACGACTCCCATGTGGGAGCGACACACGTAAACGCCGCGTGTCGGTGTGTCCCCACTCCGTCACTTGATTCCACGCTCCGCGGCAACTAAAATTTGTCGGCTCGGATGATTTCACTGTCTCCTTCGTGCTCTTTCGTTTGATTTCGGTGGCAGCCACGAAGATGGGTTCGGCGTTGAAGCCGAGACTTGCCGAGAATGCACGATTCTTAACTTGTAATTTCTCATTCTCGGCGACTGGGCTATTTTCAAGATTTTCAGCTTTTTCAGATTTGGAGAATTGGAGGATTTGGAGGTTAGAGTCGACTTTTGTTTACAAACAAAGTTTGACAACCTCAAAAAAGCTAAAACAAAGTTTTAAAAGATGATGATTATGTTTTTCAGGTATTATTATAGAATCTTTTCTAGTATAGGATCTATAGGGAATACAGTATAAGTTACTACAGGTTTTCAAATTTGTAATATGAGGAATATATTATATAAGAAAAATTGAGGTTAGATTGATAATGTATATCATTCTCAAGCCTCAAGTGGTTTTCAATTTTGAAATTTTGTATCTCATTTTTTTTTTATTTTAAATATTGTGAATTTAGAATGATATTAATTTATATATTTTTTTAATTCAGTAAAATAATCATCATTTCTTTTAGTTATATTTTCTTAAAGAAGCATGAAAACTATGGAAGTATAATATAGTCGATATTTATATTTTAAACCATTTTAAAAAGTTTTAAGACTTTTTTCAAAAAATATTTTGAACTTTTTTGCATTATAATACTTTCTTAAATTTTCATTGAATTAAATATTCAATATTTATAATATTTTATCAAGGAAAATAGAATGTATATGAAATTATGAAAATCACGGCTTTTTTATTTCTTATAAACACTTCATAAAACCTTTAATGACTTGTATATCTATACTTAATAAATAAATAAATAATGATTTACAGGAGAGAAAGCCTTCCACTTATACATATAGCCTGTTACAGAAATGGGTCTATTGTCTTATTATCGTTATTGTTTAAAATAATTTATAAATTATTATAAAATAATGATATACAAATAATTACATAAAAATTTATAAATAATTTTTTATTTACAAATGAAAATTTATTTTACTCATGAGAGTGTAAAATCTCAATTTTATTATTTGTAATGACATTTTTCTTTTTCAATTCTGAAATTTCATTATTTTATAGCTAGTATATAAATCAATCATTATTTCTAATAGAAAATGGGTATTAAAGTATTACAGAAAAATCAATATAGGAATAAATAATATCAGTGTCGATCAGACTGGGAAAAACCCGGGAATTTTTTTTTAACTAGGAGAAACCATGATAAACCCGAGAATTTTATTTAGGACCGGGAATTTTTTTATTCCATTATAAAATCTACCTTTATCTACTTTACCTTCTTCTTATGCTTGAAAATTATAACTTCATTTAATGTTTATTATACTTCAGTCTGTGATTGAGAATAAGATTGGCACGGTATATAAATAAATAAATAATAAATCGAATGTAATTCATTCTTAGAAATATCACAATTTTTATTTACTTTCATAGGAATTATCTGGAATAGATCACAAATGAGGTTTGATTAAACTGTGTACAGAGAAAAATGCTTACTTTCAATGTTGTCAATAGGAAAACGAAGAAACAGGGTACATAATTTCTACTTTAAAATTTATGTGATGGACAGAGGCAGGGTATATTAATTTCAATATTAAATAGGAGAATTACCTGAAAAGAAATATTGTCTACAAAGCAAAAACTGTATTTTATTATTTTATAAATAAAATTTTTAGATTTTCAATTATTAGTAAAAAAAAAAAAAATTACTTCCAATTTTACTTTGTTTTACGTTCTATGGAATTTCCTTTTAATATATGCGAAAGAATTGTATGTAAAAAAAGGTATCGGCGGATTTGTGTTGGGTCCTTATTTGAATCTTAGAATTTGCTTCAATTTAATAACTCAGAAATTATGTAAATTTAGTATATTTTGGAATTCTATTTTTAAACGTTTAAGATTTAAGACTTGAGACTTAAAATTATTTTTAAGTTTAAAATATTTTGCATTGGGTATCAAAAAATGATAAATAATAATAAATTGCTGAAATTCCTTTCTTACATTTCAACTTTAAAATTAATTTCATTTAAATTACTCCCTAAAAATCTAAACCTGGATTGTGGTCTATTTCACATTATTTATATGAAAGTACACAAAAATTGTGATATTTATGCGAGAATTCATTACACTCACAAAGAACTCTTTTTAACAATGAACCTACATTTGTAGGTAATAATGTCAAAAGTAATGAAAAATAATAAATTAAATTTAGAATAATTTAGAATTTTTTTAGTTCAATACATGAACTTTAAACCTAAAAATGTTTTCTTGAAAATGAATGCATCTCTTCATAATTTTTAGAGCTGAACAAATTTTTCGTTTTAAAATGAACAATTAATTCAGCTCTAAAATTATGAAGAGGTGCATTCATTTTTAAGAAACATTTTTAAGTTTAAAGTTTTTTGTATGAACTAAAAAAGTTCTAAATAATAATTTGGAACTAATGAAAATATAAATATATAAATATATATATTTTCATTAGTTCTGACACTCATCTTTTTAATATTTTTTAATATTACTTATTCCTTTATTAACTTTTCTATAATGATCTTAATACCCATTTTCTATTAAAAATAATTGTTGATTTATATATTACCTACAAAACAATGAAATTTCAGAATTAAAAAAGAAAAATATCATTACCAATAATAAGATTACCATTTTACACTCTCACGAGTGAAAAATTTAATTGCGTGAAGAATCTTTTTATATTATAATTTATTTAAAAAATTATAAATAATTTACTAAGATTATTTTTTGACATTTCAGATTTAAAATTAATTCCCGGTAATTCCTATTGACAACATTGAAAGTAAGCATTTTTCTCTGTACACAGTTTAATCAAACCTCATTTGTGATCTATTCCAGATAATTCCTATGAAAGTAAATAAAAATTGTGATATTTCTAAGAATGAATTACATTCGATTTATTATTTATTTATTTATATACCGTGCCAATCTTATTCTCAATCACAGACTGAAGTATAATAAACATTAAATGAAGTTATAATTTTCAAGCATAAGAAGAAGGTAAAGTAGATAAAGGTAGATTTTATAATGGAATAAAAAAATTCCCGGTCCTAAATAAAATTCTCGGGTTTATCATGGTTTCTCCTAGTTAAAAAAAAATTCCCGGGTTTTTCCCAGTCTGATCGACACTGATATTATTTATTCCTATATTGATTTTTCTGTAATACTTTAATACCCATTTTCTATTAGAAATAATGATTGATTTATATACTAGCTATAAAATAATGAAATTTCAGAATTGAAAAAGAAAAATGTCATTACAAATAATAAAATTGAGATTTTACACTCTCATGAGTAAAATAAATTTTCATTTGTAAATAAAAAATTATTTATAAATTTTTATGTAATTATTTGTATATCATTATTTTATAATAATTTATAAATTATTTTAAACAATAACGATAATAAGACAATAGACCCATTTCTGTAACAGGCTATATGTATAAGTGGAAGGCTTTCTCTCCTGTAAATCATTATTTATTTATTTATTAAGTATAGATATACAAGTCATTAAAGGTTTTATGAAGTGTTTATAAGAAATAAAAAAGCCGTGATTTTCATAATTTCATATACATTCTATTTTCCTTGATAAAATATTATAAATATTGAATATTTAATTCAATGAAAATTTAAGAAAGTATTATAATGCAAAAAAGTTCAAAATATTTTTTGAAAAAAGTCTTAAAACTTTTTAAAATGGTTTAAAATATAAATATCGACTATATTATACTTCCATAGTTTTCATGCTTCTTTAAGAAAATATAACTAAAAGAAATGATGATTATTTTACTGAATTAAAAAAATATATAAATTAATATCATTCTAAATTCACAATATTTAAAATAAAAAAAAAATGAGATACAAAATTTCAAAATTGAAAACCACTTGAGGCTTGAGAATGATATACATTATCAATCTAACCTCAATTTTTCTTATATAATATATTCCTCATATTACAAATTTGAAAACCTGTAGTAACTTATACTGTATTCCCTATAGATCCTATACTAGAAAAGATTCTATAATAATACCTGAAAAACATAATCATCATCTTTTAAAACTTTGTTTTAGCTTTTTTGAGGTTGTCAAACTTTGTTTGTAAACAAAAGTCGACTCTAACCTCCAAATCCTCCAATTCTCCAAATCTGAAAAAGCTGAAAATCTTGAAAATAGCCCAGTCGCCGAGAATGAGAAATTACAAGTTAAGAATCGTGCATTCTCGGCAAGTCTCGGCTTCAACGCCGAACCCATCTTCGTGGCTGCCACCGAAATCAAACGAAAGAGCACGAAGGAGACAGTGAAATCATCCGAGCCGACAAATTTTAGTTGCCGCGGAGCGTGGAATCAAGTGACGGAGTGGGGACACACCGACACGCGGCGTTTACGTGTGTCGCTCCCACATGGGAGTCGTGGTGGGGGCCGCCAGCTCCCACGATCTGTGAACACTGAGTGATATTCGCAAGGGTCAGCTCAACCGTAGTGCAATGGAAGAGCCTCACCCTGGAGGAACCGCCTTGTTGATCACGGTAGCCTCTACGCCAGGTAAGTATGCTTTGCTCCGCCTCGACTGCTTTCTTAAACACTTAACGCTTCATGTCAGTTGCGAGAGAGGCAAATGGTGGCGCGACCTCGCGGACAACGAACAAACTATTTCCCAAGGCGGGAGAAATTCAAATATTTAAATACAGTGAAAGTATTTTAATTCATGAATCATGATTTATAGTTAAAGCATCGACTTCAAAACCGCTATATGAACAGAGATTTTGTTTTACTGGATTTGATGTTCAGACAGTTTTTATTTATTCGGAATTTCGTCCCCGGCAGCACAAAATCAGTCAATTTTAATTTTTACGTTTGAATTCAAATCCAGGATTATACATTTCTAATTGAAGAAAATGAGTTTAGCAACATGGTCTTGAACAAGTACATTTTAAAATTTACTTTCAGGGCTTCAATTATTATTTATGCTATCATTATTCAAATTTATTTCATTGAATTTTATTCTCCAGTCGACACAATTTGACAGAAGAAAATATAATAAGTTATTATTTATAAGGATGGTTGAAGTTCAGGGAAAACCTGGAAATCAGGTGTAAAATCAGGGAATTCCTATAAGAGGTACTTTTAATAAATGTTTAAAAATTTTTATTTTAACTAAATTTCAATTTAATTTCAATTTAAATTAAAAAAATTTTAAATCTTTAAAATGATTTCATTCCGTTGATAAAAAATTCTGTCGAAAATTTCACAAGGTTAAGACTTATTATTATTTTTACCAATATTCTCTTTGAATAATGCTACAAAGTTGCAGGTTTTTTTTAGTTTTCATTGTTTGTCCACTTTTGAATTTAAGTAAGGTTATAATTAATTCTAGTTAACAAACATAATTTCTTTAAAAATTGATTATTATTTTTAATAATGGTCTCTTTGAATTATTAAAAAAAATGGAATTTGTTTAAATATTTTTTTTTCGAAAAATCGTTTGTTTCCAGAAAATTATTACTGTTGGTTTCGTGGGATATTTATTAAAAATAATTTATTAATTTTCAATTATTTAAACAAACGGAATTTGTTCAAATAATTTTATCTTGAAATTTTTTTATCGAATCTTATTATTATTTCTTCAGTGGAATGTTGATAAACAGTTGTTAATAAATTTGAAAAACTTCAAACAAATTCCATTTGTTCAATTAATTTTTCTTAAAAATTTGTTTTTCTGAAGAAATGAGGATTTTTCGCCTAAAAATTCGTTGAGCTGGCAGTTTGTTATCTTCAACAACATAAATTTATTAAAAGATATTTTCCAATTCTGTAAAAAATAAATAACCATAATAAAAGGGGAGTTCAACGAATTTTTGGAAAAAACATTTGTTAGACAAATGGAATTTGTGTAAAAGTTTTCAAATTAATTAACTAATGTTGTTAAATGTTCCTCCAGACCAACAATAATGATTTCATGAAAAAAATTTGAAAACAAAATCATTAGCACAAATTCCAATTATTTAAATAATTGAAAATTAATAAATTATAGTTAATAAATATTCCACTGGACTAATGGTAATACATTTTAGGAAAAAAACTAATTTTCGAGAAAAAAATATATATAGGTGTGTGGACGCTTCACTCAGATTCCAACGAATATTGGTGAAAGTGGCTGTACATAGGTTTTTGGGGTCGCTGAATCCGAATCTCGTGTTAGGTTATTGAAATTCCAGATGGCGGATCCAATATGACGGCCAAACTTTTGAAAAATTCTTGGAACTTGATGAAATTGTCTGTACATAGGTTTTTGGGGTCGCTGAATCCGAATGTAGTGTCAGATTTTCGAAATACAAGATCACGGATCAAATATGGCCGCCAAAATAAAAAATGTTTAGAACTGGACGAAATTGTCTGAACATAAGTTTTCGGGGTCGCTGAATCCAAATCTAGTTTCAAATTTTCGAAATTGAAGATGTCGGATCCAATATGACGGCCAAAATTTTGAAAAATGTTTTTAACTGGATGAAACTGTCCGTAGTAGGTTTTTGGGGTCACTGAATCCGAATATAGTGTCAGATTTTCGTAACTCAAGATGGCGGATCCAATATGATGGCCAAAATTTAAAAAAATGTTTTTTTTCCATATTGGATGCGCCATCTTGAATTTCGAAAATCTGACACTTGATTCGGATTCAGCGACCCTAAAAACCAATGTATGGACAATTTCATCAAGCTCCAAATTTTTTTTGAAATTTTGGCCGCTATCTGCAATTTTGGTAACCTACACAAGATTCGGATTCAGCGACCCCAAAAACCTATGTGCAGCCACTTTCACCAATATTCGTTGAAATCTGAGCGAACTTTTTTCTTGGTTAAAGATGCATCAACTATTTTTTTTTAATATCGTCTTTTTGGTAAAAAATTCATCTGTTTTAGTAGAAATTTAATTTTCCAGGGTGAAAATACATTTTTTTCTTAAACATTAATTTTCCTTGTTTGAGGACTTAACTATTCGGTTCAAAGTTCATATTTCTGTATTATAAATTCAACTTGAATTTTTCTTGGTGAGAAATTCAACTTTCTTTAAAATTAGTCTTTTTGATTTAAAAATTCATTACTTTTAATTGAAATTTAATCTTTTTCGGATGAAAATGCAACTATTTTGTTTAAAAATCAAACTTCTTTGGCGGTGGTTCAATTATTTGGTTAGAAATTCATTTTTTTTTAAATTGATCTGCTTGATTGAAGGTTGAGCCACTTATTGAAAAATCATTTTTTGCTGAAGATTCATCATTTAAATCAAAAACTCATTTCTTTGATCAAAAATTCGTTTTTTTTTGTTAAAAAATATTTTGTCTCATTGAAAATTTAAAACCCTTAAGAAGCTTTTTTTTTGGTTAAAATTTTTGTTCAACTAAACATTTAACTATTCCAATGGAAGATTCATTATTTTACTTGAAAATTCATCTCTTTGTTTCTGTTTAAAAATTCATCTGTTTTAGTAAAAATGTGATATAACTATTCCATTTTGGATTGGAAATTTATCTTTCTTAGTGAAAAATTAATTAATTAAAATTTTAAATATTTTGTTAAATCTTCGATTTTTCACTGAAAATTAATTTTTCAACAGAAAATAAACTATTCCATTTTTGGTTGAAAATTAATATATTTCTGTCGAAAATTCATGTATTTTATCGAAAATTCATCTTCTTGGTAGAAAATTAATGTTTATGTTTGAAAACTCAAGTATTGGGTCGAAAATACTATTTGGTTCAAACTTAATTTTTAAATTGAAGATTCATCTTTATAGAAGAAAATTCATGTCTTGCTTGAAAATTTAATCACTTATTGAATATTTTTTTTAGTTGAAAATTTAATTACTTCTTAAAAATTTGTTTGTAGTTGAAAATTAATTTTTTAACTTCAAATTTAACGTTTGAAAATTCATTTGTTTTGGTTAAAAATTCAACCATTCTGTTAAAAGTTCGTGTTTTTAGGTAGAAAATTAATTTTTTTTTTCAAATTTAAATAAAGCTATTCTATTCTGGGTTGAAAATTTATCTGTTTTAGTTGAAAATTCATGTATTTTGTTCAAAAATCATTTGCTTGTTGCAGATTTAGCATTTTAGTAAAAAATTTATCTCATGAGTAAAATTTGAAAATTTGTCTTTTGCCTTGAAAGTTCAACTATTTGCATGCATTTATTTTGTTTTCTTGACTGGATTTCGGATTGAAAATTCATCAGTTTATTTAAAAACTTATCTTTTTCGTTAGAAATTTGACTATTTTGTCGAAAATTCATTTTTTTCCTGTAAACTTTATTTTGCTCTTACTGGAAAATTAAATATTTATAGGATATAATAGGATCGAATAGAGTTGGGTGAAGTCGGATAGGATCGGATAGGTTTGGATAGTTTAGGATAAGCTTGCATAGGTTCCGATGGAAACGGATAGATTCGGATAGAAAGAGCAGAATCAGATATGATCAGATAGAACCAGATTAGTTTGGTTATCATGCGATACATCTGGATAAGATACGATAGGATCGGAAAGGATTGTGAGGATCGGGTAGGACATGATAGTGAATGTCCATCCGTTACTCATTTTTATCATCGATATGATCGGATAGAATCGGCTGAAATTAGATGGGCTCGGATAGGATCGATTAGAATCTGATATGATTGAATAGAATCGGATAAGATCGTATCAGATGGAATGGAATCATACAGGATCTGACAGGATGGGACATGGTCGGATAGGATCAGATAGGATAGGACAGGATCGGATAGGATCAGAAATTATATGATATAATCGGATAGGATAGGATCTGAAGGATACTATGCGATCGGATAAGATTGAACCACATCGAATAAGATCGGATAGTATCAGATAGGAACATATAGGATAGGATCGCTTATTATCATCAATATGATCGGATAGAATCGGATAGGCTCGTATATAATTGAATCGAATTTGATAAAATTAGATGGGCTCGGACAGGATCGGTTAGAATCTGATATGATTGGATAGAGTCGGGTAAGATCGTATCAGATGGAATGGAATCAAATAGGATCGGACAGGATGGGGTATAGTCGGACAGGATCAGACAAGATAGAACAGGATCAGATAGGATCAGATAGGAACAGATAGGGTAGTATCGTGTATTATCATTAATATGATCGGATAGAATCGGATAGGCTCGTATATAATCGAATAAAATTGAATAAAATTTGATGAACGCGGATAGAATCCGTTAGAATCTGATAAGATTGGATAAAGTCGGATAGGATCCTATAAAATTAAATAAAATCAAATAGGATCGGCCAGGATGGGCCATGGTTGGATAGGATACGATAGGATCTGAAGAGTACTATACGACCGGATAGGATTGGACCAGATCGGATAGGATTGGTGAGGATAAGATCGTGTATATCCTTGTTTTGTATCCTTGGCTTGTATATGATGAAATAGAATCAGGTAAAATTAGATGGGCTCGGATAGGGTCCAGTAGAATCTGATAGGATTGGATAGAGTCGGATAGAATCGTATATGATTGAATGGAATCGAAAAGAATCGGCCAGGATGGAACATGGTCAGATAGGATCAGGCAGGGCAGGACAGGATCCGATTGGATCAGAAATGATAGTATATGATCGGATAGGATACGATGGGATCTGAAGGATACTATACGATCGGATAGAATTAGACCAGATCGGATAGGGTCGGTTATGATAGGATCATTTATATCCGTCCCTTAGACATTTTTATCATCAATATGATCCGATAGATTCGGATAAAATTAGGTGGGCTCAGATAGGGTCGAGTAGAATCTGATCGGATTGGATACAGCCGAATAGAATCAAGGAGAATCTGATAGGATTGGATAGAGTCGAATAGGATCGTATAAGATGGGATGGAATAAAATAGGATCGGACAGGATGAGGCATGGTTGGATAGGATCAGATAGTATAGGAGAGGATTGGAAAGGCTCAGAAATAATACGATATGATCTGATAGGATGCGATAGGATCTGAAGAATACTATACGATCGGATAAGATTGGATCAGATTGGATAGGGTTAGATAGGATAGGAACATGTATGTCCACTTGTTTAAAATTATTATTATCAATATGATCGGATAGTACCAGATAGGCTAGTATATAATCGGATCGAATTCGATCAAATCAGATGGGCTCGGATAGGATCGGTTAGAATCTGATAAGATTGGATAGAGTTGGGTAGAATTAAACCGAATCGGATAGGATCGAATAGGATAGGATCGCGTATGTCTAGACATTTTTATCAATAATATGATCGGATAGAATCGGATAGGCTCGAATATAATCGAATCTAATTGGATAAAATTAGATGGACTCGGATAGGATTGGTTAGAATCTGATAAGATTGGATAGAGTCTGATAGATTCGTACAAGATTTAATGGAATCAAATAGGATCGGCCAGGAGGGGATGTGGCCGGATAGGATCAGACAGGGTAGGACAGGATCATATAGGATTAGAAATGATACGATATGATCGAATTGATATGATAGGATCTGAAGGATACTATACGATCGGATAGGATAGGACCAGATTGGATAGGATCGGTTGAGAAAGGATCGTGTATGTTCGTCCGTTAGACATTTTTATCAAGAATATTATCGGATAGAATCGGATAAGCTCGTATGTGATTGAATAGAACCGGATAAAATTAGATGGGCTCGGATAGTGTCGAGTCGAATCTGACAAGATTGGATAGAGTCGCATAAGATCGTATAAGATTGTATAAGATTGGTTGGAATCAAATAGGATTAGCCAGGATGGGACATGGTCGAATAGGATCAGACAGTGTAAAACAGAATCGGATAGGATCAGAAACGATACGATGTGATCAGATAGGATACGATAGGACCTGAAGGATACTATGAGATCGGATAGGATTGGACCAGATTGGATAGGATTGGTTAGGATAGAATCGGATAAAATTAGATGGGCTCATATAGGGTCGAGTAGAATTTGATAGGATTGGATAGAGTCGGATAATATCGAGTAGAATCTGATAGGATTGGATAGATTCGAATAGGATCATATAAGATGGGATGGAATAAAATAGGATCGGATAGGATACGATAGGATCTGAAGGATACTATACTATCGGATAGGGTTAGATAGGATAGGATCGTATATAATCGAATGGAATTAGATAAAATTAGATGGGCTCGGATAGGATCGGTTAGAATCTGATAAGATTGGATAGAGTCGGGTAGGATTGGAACAAATCGGATAGGATCGGAAAGAATCACATAGGATCGAATAGGATACGGTAGAATCTGAAGGATACTATACGACCGAATAGGATACGACCAGATCGGATGAGATCGGTTAAGATAGGATCGTGTCTATCCGTTCGTTAGACATTTTTATCATCAATATAATCAAATAGAATCTGATAGGCTTGTATACGATCGGATAGAATCGGATAAAATTATATGGGTTTCGACAGGATCGAGTAGAATCTGATAGGATTGGATAGAGCCGGACAGGATCGTATAAGATGGGATGAAATAAAATAGGATCGGATAGGATCAGACAGGATAGGACAGGATCAAATAGGCTCAGAAATTATACGATATGATCGGATAGGATACGATAGGATCAGAAGGATAATAAACGATCGGAAAGGATTCAACTAGATCGGATGGAATCGGATAGGATAGGATAGTACATGATAGGGTCAAATACTTTGACCTTTTCTTGCTTGTCAACTCTAAGGTGGCCTAGGGCGGTCTGCGACTTAAATCCAGTTCTGCTTCTATACCACTGCTATTACGAGCCGCAATTCACTCTCTCTGAATCGCCTCTTTTCGTCTCGCTCTTACAGGCGTACTCACGCTTCGCCACCTCTGCCTGTGCCAATCTACCTTCGTTTTCTATCAAGTACTTCACCTTCTCTTGTCTGTTCCGACCGACTGAACGGCCTCACGATGGAGAAAATGCGCACCTAGAGTCTATATCAATGATGGTGTATCAACTCATCCTGGATCGTATACGATCCACGCGTCCTTTAGAGTAAATAATCAAGTTTTTTTTTTCATAACACAAAAGAGGATAAATTTATACTTATCATTATTTGAAGAGTCAAAAGTACTTTTCACTGAAGAGGGAGTAAAAATCACTTTTTAGTGCACATGCTCTAAAAAGTACTTTTTTGTCTCATATGTATTAAAAAGTACATTTTGTCTCATATATATTAAAAAGTACTTTTTGCCTCATATTTATTAAAAAGTACTTTTTGTTCCGTATGTGTTAAAGATTACTTTTTGTCTCATATGTATTAAAAATTACTTTTTGTCTCATATGTATTAAAAAGTACTTTTTGTCTCATATGTATTAAAAGTACTTTTTCTGTCTCACATATATTAAAAAGTACTTTTTGTATAATCTGCACCAAAAAGTACCCTTTGCGACGTGTACATTAAAAAGTACTTTTTTGTCTCATATGCATTAAAAGGTACTTTTTGTATCATAAGTATTGAAAAGTACTTTTCGTCTCATGTGTGTTGAAAAGTACTTTTTGTCTCATACGTGTTAAAAAGTAGTTTTTACTACATACTCACTAAAATACTTTTTTATCAATATTTGCTGAAAGTACTTTCCGTATAAAAAACGTTCAGTACCAAAAGTACTTTTATTGTCAAATTTACGTGTCAGAATCAAAAGCACTTTTTACCGATCAAATAACTTTTTGGTACTTCTTCCAACCGAACGTACTTCTTCCTACCGAAAGTACTTCACACAACTGAAAGTACATTTTGGTATTGAAAGTACTTTTTGGCACTGGAAGTACTTTTTGGCATTGGATGCACTTTTTGGCACTTGAAGTACTTTTTGGTGTTGGAAGTACTTTTTGGTGCTGGAAGTACTTTTTGGCACTGGGTGTACTTTTTGGCACTGAAAGTACTTTTTGGTAATGAAAGTACTACTGAAAGTGCCTACGACTCGCATTGAAAAAATTAAACTCTTCGAAAAAGTCGCAATTCTCACCCTAGGTGCATAATATACTATTTTGGTTCAAATTGAATTCAAGTGTTTTCTCTGAGGTTATAGATCGCACGCATTATGGCATTTCCGTGTCCGGCGAAATCAGGCGGACGTGGGTGGCTGACTGGTGAATAGAATGGATGAGTGGTATCTCGAGTGGAACCGCTTGAGTGAAGGAGAACGAGCTGATGAAAAGTCGTGTCTATTGTCGGATGTTTCTGCTTTCTAATGCGTCAGCGGGAATTAATGGGATGTCGAGAATTCAGGACGAGTTTAGGGAAATAGAGATCAGTTATTCTAGAAATCTGCATTATCGTCAGAGAATAACATAAATTTTTAACGTCTTTTCAGACCACATGGAAATATGAAATAAAAATTATTTTAATTAATTTCTTTTCTGAAAAATAGATCTTCTCCTTTCGCTCCGCCGGGAATCGAACCACAGAACTTCCGATTGCCGGTCGGCTGCTTTCCCATTGAGCTACTAGAAAGATCGAGAGAAGGAACTTTTTTCAGAAAATACACGTATTATTTTGCAAGGTGGTAGATATCAGATTTTTCCAGGAATCTGTATTATTATCAGAGAAAACATAAAATTTTAACGTCTTTTCAGACTAGATGGAAATATGAATTAAAAATTATTTCAATAAATTTTTTTTCTGAGAAAAAACTCTTTTCAGAAAATGTGCGCATTATATTGTAAGGCGGTGCATATCAAATTTTTTAAGAAATCTGTATTATCATCAGAAAATATGAAATTTTAACGTCTTTTCTGACTATATGGAAATATAAATTAAAAATTATTTCAATCAATTCTCCTTTCACTCCGCTGGGAATCGAACCACATGAGTTAGTTTTCCTGTTGTTTTGAGGGGCGACAAATTTGCATTAAAAAGTTAATTGACGACCAAATAGTGGAATGTTAAACAAAAATAATTAATCTTTGACACCAACAAAATTTTTTTTTTATAGTTCAACTTTAAACAAAGTTTTTTTCAATAAAAATTTTTCAATTTTTTTTTTTTCAATAAAAAAATATGAAATTCCAACAAAATCCGGGAATTTTCAAGCAAGTTCTTAAATTTTCGACCAAAAAAGTTGAATTTTCAACCAAATAGTTACATTTCAAACTGAAATATGATAGATTTTTAAAGAAAAATAGAAAAATGCAAAAACATTCAGATAGAAAAAATTTTACCAAAAATGGAACGAATTTTTAACAAAATTTTTAAATTTTCAACGGAATTGATGAATTATGAACCAAAAAAATTGTTTTTTAATGAAGTAGTTCATCTTATAACCAATTAGTGAATTTTAGACCGAAAAATATAACTTTTTAACTAAATTGTGGCATTTCCAATTAAATTATTAAATTATTAACCAAATAGTAGAATTCTTGACTAAATGATGTAAATTTTGAACCGAAAATATAAAGGTCCCTAGTTTATTTAATTAATCTGCCGTGTAAATTAAAAAATTTGTTTAGATGAAAAATTAATTTTTACAAATGAAAATGGATCTTTTTTATTTCTTGTTGATCATTGATCTTTTCTGATAAAAATTTAATCATTTTGTTCGGAAATTTGCCTTTTTGGTCGAGGGTTCAACTATTTTATTGAAAATTTATCTTTTTTAGTTCAAAATTCAAGTATTTTGTTGAAATTCCGTTTTTTTAGGTAACAAATTAAGGTTCTTGCTTGAAAATTAATTTTTTTGTTTGAATTTTCCTTTTTGGGTCAAAAATTAATTTTTTCAACTGAAAATTAAAACTACTCTAATTTTAATTGTCAATTCACTTTTTCAAGTTGAAAATTCAACTATTTGACTAAACATTTATGAAATTCGTCAAAAATTTGAAATTTTTGGTCGAAAATAAATAATCTTGGTTGAAAATTCAAAATACTTGGTCGAAAGTTAAACTACTTTGTTCAAAAATGATTTTTTTGTTTGAAGATTCTTGATTCAAATCAAAAATTTATCTCAATGGATAAAAATCCTACTATTTTGTTGAAAATCTTTTTTTTTGTTTAAAATTAATTTTTTCAACTGAAAATTTAATTATTTCACTTTTTGGTGAAAATTTTTATTTTTTAGTGGAAAATTCATGTAGTTTGTTGAATTTTTTTTCTTTCAGGTAGAAAATTAGGATCCTCGCTTGAAAATTTATCTTTTTGTTTAAAATTCGTCTTTTTTACAAACAGAAACTTTTTTAACAAAAATTAAGAATAGCTTATTTTTTATTATAAATTTATCTTTTTCAGTTGAAAATTCAAATATTTGGTTGAAAATTCATGCATTTCTTTGAAAACTGGACTTTTTAGTGGAAAATTTATTTTTTAGGATGAAAATTCAACTACCGGGTTGAAAGTTGATCTATTTTGTTGAAAATTCCTGTTTGGTTGGGAATACACAGTTTAAATTATTTTGTTGAAAATAAGTTTTTCTAGTGAATAATTGATTTTTATAGTTGAAAATAAAGTTCTTCTATTTTTATTTGAAAATATATCTCTTCTATGTGGAAAATCAGCGATTTGCTTGACAATAATTTGCCTTTTTGGTTGAGGATTCTAAAATTTGGTTGACAATTCGTCTATTTCAAATTTTTTTCAATGTGGATGAATTTAGTTACATTTTATTTAGAATCTGTTTTAGTTGACTTATCAACTATAACACTTTTCATTCAGGATTAATCTTTTTTGGTTCAAAATTAATCTCCTCTGTAGAAAATACAAAAATGTTGTTGAAAAGTCATTTTTCTGGTTAAAGATTCAGCTTTTCAGTTGAAAATTCATCCTTTTGTTAGAAAATTGGACTATTTTGTTGAAAATTCGTCATGAACAAATTTTCCAATGAGGTGAATTTCTTTTATAAAATTATTTATTTGATCGTCTATGATTTTGTAACTATTTTTTTACTTTTAATGTTTTTTGATTGATAGTTATTTAAGAAAAAATTAAAATTTAACGTTTATTCTAGTTGAATGTTGAAATTTAAGAAGTCGTTTCCTAGTGAATTTCTGAAAGACATGGCCAGCGACCACCTTTGTATCTCAGTTGGGGATTGTGAGGTGGTCAGGTCGAGTCCTCTGTTGGCTGACAGCTGGTTAGCTAGACAATCTAAGTCAAGTGGACGCAGTAAATTATTTAGGAAGTCTTTTCCTAGTGAATTTCTAAGAACGATGTAATCAGGAAGCATCCTTGATTTTCAGTGAGGCAGTGTGAGGAAACATGGGGTAGTCAGGTCGAACCCTCTGTTGGTTGACAGCTGGTGAGCTAGACTTTCTAAGTCGAGTGGACGCAGTAAATGATTTAGGAAGTCTTTTCCTAGTGAATTTCTAAAAACGATGCAGTCAGGAAGCAAGATTGATTTTCAGTAAGGCAGTTTAAAGAAACATGAGGTAGTCAGGTCGAACCCTCTGTTGGTTAACAGCTGGTGAGCTAGATTTTCTTGGTCGAGTGGACGCAGTGAATCAAGTAGGAAGACTTTTCATAGTGAATTTCTGAAAATAATGCAGTCAGAAACCGTCTGAGTGTCATTAAGGCAGAGTAAGGTAGCATGATGTGGTCAGGTCAAATCCTCTGTTGGTGTACAGCTGCTGTGTCAGACTATTTGATTCAAGTAGGAGCAGTAAATAAGTTAGGAAGACATTTCCTTGAGAATTTTTAAGAAGCATGTAGTTAGAAACCACCTTTGTGTCTCAGTGAGGAGTGGGAGGTGGTCAGGTCGAGTCCTCTGTTGGCTGACAGCTGGTAAGCTGGACTATCTAAGTCGAGTGGACGCAGTAAATAATTTGAGAAGACTTTTCGTAGGGAATTTATAACAGGCATGTGGTCAGGGACCACCTTTGTATCTCCGTTGGTGATTGTGAGGTGGTCAGGTCGAGTCCTCTGTTGGCTGACAGCTGGTGAGCTAGACTTTCTTGATCGAGTGGACGCAGTAAATCAAGTAGGAAGACTTTTCACAATGAATTTCAGAAAATAATGTAGTCAGAAACCGTCTCTGAGTGTCATTGAGGCAGAGTAAGGTAGCATGATGTGGTCAGGTCGAAGCCTCTGTTGGCTGACAGCTGGTAAGCTAGACTATCTCAATCGAGTGGACGCAGCAAATAATTAAAGAAGACTTTTCCTTGGGAATTTCTAACTGACATGTGGTAAAGGACCACTTTTGTATCTCCGTTGGGGATTGTGAGGTGGTCAGGTCGAGTCCTCTGTTAGCTGACAGCTGGTAAGCTAGACTATCTAAGTCGAGTGGACTCAGTGAATAATTTAAGAAGTCTTTTCAAGAAGTCTGACATGTGGTCAGGGACCACCTTTGTATATCAGTTGGGAATTGTGAGATGGTCAGGTCGAGTCCTCTGTTAGCTGACAGCTGGTGTGCTAGACTATCTAAGTCGAGTGGACGCAGTAAATGATGTAGGAAGTCTTTTCCTAGTGAATTTCTAAAAACGATTCAGTCAGGAAGCATCATTGTGTTTCAGTGAGGCAGTGTGAGGAAACATGAGGTGGTCAGGTCGAACTCTCTGTTGGCTGACAGCTGGTGAGCTAGACTATCTAAATCGAGTGGACGCAGTAAATAAGGTAGGAAGCCTTTTCTTCTCCTACTGCAAGTACATTCGAGAAGCCTTTAGCGGTACTTAAGATTGCGAATCTCGATATCACGTGCTGAGGCGATAATGGTGGTAATCCTGGTCACGTGATCGCTCGAAAATTACCTTCAACGCTGCGGCAATAAGGAGAGGATTCGATCAATAAATTGCGGGATCTTCCGTTTCCCAAGAACAAAGAAAAGATCCTTCTAGAGATAGGAATTAGATAAATGAAGATGAGATATTCTAAAATAGAGTAGGTAGTAGTAAGGGGTCATCCATAGCCTACCTTACCAATTTTGGGGTACTTTTCCACCCCCTTTACCCTTCGTTGACGAACGTAATTTTTTCTTTTCTCGCTCCTCTGCTGGAATCAAAATTTCACTGAAATAGTTGATTTTCCATTAAAGTAGCAAAAATTTTAAGCTACAAAGATGAATTTTCAACCAAGACGAATAATTTTCTCCCAAAAGATGTATTTTTAACTTGTAAAAGATAAATTCACAATCAGAAATGCAATAACTAAATTTGAGATAAGGAAATTAAATTTCAACTGAAAAATGGCGAGAGTCTTCTGAAAACCAAAAAAAAATAAAAAAATAAAAATTTCAATAAAATAGTTTATAATTTAACCAAAGAGGTGCATACTAAAAAAACGAGTTTTTGAGAGAGGAATACAACTTTCAAGCAAGTTCCATTTTTAGCAAATAAGTTCATTTTCAACCAAATAGTAAAAATGGTAACTAAATTGTTCAACTACCAAGTCGAAAACGAGTTTGAGAAGACGATTTTGGTAGAAAAAAGTTGAATTGTCAAAAAAAAAGTTAATTTGCAACCAACAAGTTGCATTTTCAACCAAAAAGGATGAATTTTCAACCAAGAAGATTAATTTTCTACCTTAAAGATACGAATTTTCAACAAAATAGTTAAATTTTAAACCAAGGAAATGCATTTTCAACTAAAATCCTTCTCTTATTTCCCCTTATTTTCCCTTTCTTCCCTCAATAAATCTCACTTTCCCTACTTCTCCAGATCCTCTTTCCCACTCCATTTCCCTACACTACTCTTCTTCTCACTTCCTCTACTTCCCCTTCCATATTTTCTCCTACTCCTTCTCTCCTAATTTCCCCTAATTCACCTCTCCTACGCTCCACTTCCTTCACCTACTTACCCACCCCTCATTCAAGCCCCCTTTCCCTCCACTACCCTCCTTCACACTTCCTCTACTTCCCCTCCCATCTTTTTTCCTACTTGTTCTCCCCTTATTTTCCCAAACTCTTCATTCCTAATTTCCCCTCACTTCCCCTACTTTCTAACCCTTATTCGCCCCACCCCCTTTCCCTACACCACCCTTTCCTCACTTCCTCTACTTTTCCTCCCATCTTTTTTCCTACTTCTTATCCCTTATTTCTCCTAATTCTTCTCTCCTAATTTGCCTTCACTTACCCTACTTCTCCACCCCTCATTCAGCCCTCTTTGTCTACACTAACCTCTTTCCAACATCCTCTACTTCTCCAATCTTTTTCAAGACTCTTGTCCCCCTATTTCCCCTAATTCTACCCTCCTAATTGCCCCTCACTCCCCCTACTTCTCCATCCCCTATTCTCTAAACTACCTTTATTCTCACTTCCTTTACTTTCTCTCCAATCTTTTTTCCTATTTATTCTTCCCTTATTTCTCCTAATTCTCTTCCCCTTATTTCACCCCACTTCCCTTCCTTGAAAAAAGTCTTCTGTCCGGCGCTACGAAACCCCAAAAATATAATTTCTTGTGGTTTTTCAAAAAATTCTAAATTGATAAAAAATTAAATCATAAAAGATCCTATTGAACCTTCCCTTTCCCTAAAAGCATTACATAACATATGGACGACCCCCTAACAGGATGGTCGTTAACTTTATAACTGTAGGGAGTTTGCCAGAGGCTATTAGCGCCATAATTCGATCTGGTAGGATTTGTTGGTTTTCAGATCAATAAATAAATAAGAGGAGAAATCAAAAGGACAGGCTTTACTGTGAGCAGGCTACCGGACCTGGGACAAGGTTAGCCTCTCAATTTTACATACACAAGACATCGCATCGCCTCGACTCAGTCCCGAGGAAGGTCAGATCCGATTAAAGCAAGATTTTTTCCCACTTTGTATTCCCTCCGCGGTCGAGATCTTTCGTCGGTGGCTGGCTTTCCGCTGTGGAATCCAGCCGTTCGTCTCGTTTCAGAGCGTCTCTGAAATACACCTGGAGCGGAAGGCGCGCGACGTGTATGCACACCGACTCGTAATTGGGAACGGATTAACAGGTTAACGTGTACGAGCGAATAATGCGTGTAAGGATCGTAACTCTCCCGAGGAAAAAGAAGAGGAAGAAGAGGAAGAAGAGGAGGGAGTGGAGCAAGAGGAGGAAGAGGTGGAAGAGGAGGAAGAGGTGGAAGAGGTGGAAGAGGAGGAAGAGCAGGAAGAGGTGGAAGAGGAGGAAGAGGAGGGAGAGGAGGGAGACAAGGTGACGATCGCTGCGCTGCCAGCTTTGTATAAGACCGCCGCGAGAGTCTTTTGTTTTGCCGCGTTTCCTCAGCTGGAATTCTTATAGCCTCCCATCCCATCAGCTAGGATAGGTCTAGAGATCTAAGGAACCGTGCATAAACTGCAGTAACAATTTCAGGCAGAGGAAGGGGGTCGCGCCAAAAACGTTTGGAAAAAGAAGTCAGAGAAGGCGCCTCGCGATCACAAACAAAATTTCGTAGCCTATTAAGACGCCAATTAAGTCGGTCAAACCACTCCTTTCCATACTTTCCCTCCCCTACTCCTTCTTCATTCCACTACTTCCCCACACTTCATCTTTCACCGCACCTACCCCAGGTCCATCCACCACTTCCCACTCTCTTCGCTTACAATGATAACAATCCCATTCCACTACTTTCCTTTCTCAGCCCTTATTTTTCCATCCCTACTCACCCTCCTTTCTCATTGTTTTTTCTACTTACTATCACTTAAACTCACTTCTCCTGCATTCTCTTCCTGATTTCCTTCACTTCTCCCTTCATTTCCTTTCACTTTCCATAGTTTCCATCCCATCACTTAAAGTACTCTCCCAACTTCCTTAATTTCTCCTTTTCTCATTTTTCTTACGCCTCTTCCTATTTCACTTTTTTTCTTACTTCTCCTATTTTTCCACCCTTCATTCATCCCCACTAATATAGCTAAAACTCCCTTTCTACTTCCCTTCAGCAGCCCTCTCTTCCTCTACCCTACTCACCATCATTTCTAATCATTTCGTCTGTTTCTCATTTGCACTCACTGGTTATACTTATCCTTTCTAATTTCCTCTACTTCCACTCCTTTTATTGACTCTATCTTTCTCTAGTTCCCTCTCCTCACCCTGCTACCCCTTCTTCAGGTTCCTTCATTTCCCTATATTTTCCTTACTCCTTATAGTTCCCTACTTCTCCTACCCGGTTTCCCCTCCTTCCCCAACCATCATTTCTCAACACTTCCCCGACTTCCTCTCCCAAAATTTCCCCTCCTATAACCTTCCATACCTCCCTTTCACTTATTTCCTCTTACTAGTATCACACCCCTCATTTCCCCTCACTTCCGCTAATTTCACTCTTCTAATTTCCCTTCACTTCCTCTAACTTTTCATGCGGATAAATCGATGTTTTCATCAATTTTTAAAACAATTTATCATTGTTTTTAGCAATTTTCTCTTAAAATAAAGTTATAAAGTTGCCGTTTTCCGAATTTTTCAACTTATTTTTAAGTTTGCATTTAAAGCGAACAATAATTAATTAAATTTATTATAAATAATTGCTTGATCAATTAAATTATTAATTATAAAAATATTCTGTTTTAGTTCAGTACTCAACTAATTTGATAAAATTATTGTTTATTAAATGGTGGTTATTAAATCCGACTGTTTTTATTTTTAAATAAAAATATTTTTTGGTTGAAGATTCATCATTTTAGTTGAAAATTCAACTATTTTGTCTTAAATTCATTTGGTTGTTAAAAATTCAACTGTTTCGTGAAAAAGTATCTATTTGACTTGAAAATTCAATAATTTAATAGAAAATTATACAATTTTGTTAAAAATGACGTTTTTTGTTGAATATTTATATTTTAGGTTGAAAATTGATTTATTTAGTTAAAATTAAATTATTAATTTAAAAGTTTAACCCTTTGGTAGAAACTTAACTTTTTTATCAAAAGATTATATTTTTGGTTTGAAGATTTAACTATTTTGTCAATAAGTAATCTTTTTTGTCAAAAATTCAACAACTTGGTCGAAATTTGAATTACGTTGATAAACACTGAAAAATTTTTGATTGAGAATTCAACTATTTAGTTAAAAATTAGTTTTTATTTCTGTTTAATTCCACTGGTTAAAAATTCATCTTTTTGGTTGAAGATTTATCACTTGAGTTGAAAATTCGTATTTTTGGGTTAAAAATTGAATTTTCTTGCAGAAAATTTCATCTTTTTGGCTCGAAATTTAAATAATTTGGTTAAGAATTAACTTTTTGGTTACAAATTATATTTTTGGTTCAAATTACAAATATTTTGTCAAAATTGAATCTATTTTTATGAAAATTTAATTATTTGGAAGAAAATTTAACCAATTTGTAGAAAACTAACTTTTTTGTAAAAAAAAATTATACATATTTTCGGGTTGAAAAGTCCACTATTTTTTTTTCTCAATCTGTCATTAAAAAGTTCGCCTTTTTGGCTTGAATGTTTTCCTATTTAGTTAAAAGTTGATTTATTCTGTTGAAAAATTCCTCCTGTTGATAAAAAATTATTTTTTTGGGTTGGAAATTCATCTCTTTAGTAGAAAATCTTGAAATCTCAGAAATTTAAAATGTTTCATATGGAATGTGGGGGGGGGGGGGGGGGTGGAAGAAAATTTAATGATTCTATTGTAAATGTAACCATTTTGTTAAAAAGTCACATTTTTCGGTCGAAAATTCGAAAAAACTTGGTAGAAAGTTGAACCACTTTGTTAAAAATTCATTTTCTTGATTGAGAATCCATCCACTTTTTTGAAAATTTAACTATTCTATTTTTAGATCATCTATTTTTTTGGTTAAAAAATAGTTTTTCTGGTTGAACTTTAAACATTCATTTTTTTTTGCTATTTGGAATTAATTTTTTTAGCTGAAAATGCAACTATTCCATTTCTTGTTAAAAAATAATATTTTTAATTGAAAATTGATTTTTTATAATTGAAAATACAAAAATTTGACTCAAACTTCATGAATTTTGTTGAAAATTTTCTGTGTTGATGAAAAACTTTAAAAAATGTTTTTTTATTTTCGGGTTGAAAATTCAATTGTCTCTCGAAAAATTCATCTTTCTGGCTTGAAAATTCTATCATTTTAGTTGGAAAAGAATTTTTTTATAGAAAAATTTGGTATACAATTGTATTAAATTTGTTTAAGAATTGGCCTTTTTTGTTTTAATTCAACACTTTGGAATTGATTTTGTATCAAAATTAATTTTTTGAACTAAACATTTTTAAAATGCCATTATTGTGTACAAAATATCTTTTAGTAAAAAACTTTTTTTATAATATTAATTTTTTCAACTAAAAATTTTGAAATTGCTATTTTTGAGTCTGAAAAATATATTTTTTAGTTTAAAATTCAACAATTTAGTAGGATATTGAACTATTTGGTTAAAAATTAACTTTTTTTTCAATTCATATTTCTGGTAGTAAATTCTTTTTTTTTTAAATTAATTCTTCAAACGGAAAATTTCGGCTATTTCATTTTTGGTTCAAAATAATCTTTTCTAGTTGAAAATTCAACTATTTGCTATAAAATTTTGTATTTAATTTGAAAATTTCGACCATTTTTTTGCACCTTGTAGGTTGAAAATTCAACTATTTTGATGAAGTTTTTTTTTGGTGAAAATTCAACTGGTTTGTTAAAATTTTGTTCTTTTAGATAACAAAAATTTATCTTTTATGAAAGAAAAGTCACCTATCTTGGTTGAAAATTCATTCTTTTTGGTTGAAAATTCAAAAATGTGGTAGAAAATTGAACTACTTTTTTTTGAGCACGTTATGAATTCTTTTTTTTTTAATTAATTGTTTAAACTGAAAATGAAAAAAAAACCTTTTTGGTTGAAAAAATCAATCTGTTTCCAAAACAACTGACATTTGCCCCAGGCCCCCCGAGTAGAAAAAAGTACAAAATTGGAACTGTATAGTTTTTTTTAAAATTTAATTCACCTGCTTCAGCAAAATTTACATCTTTCTTGGAAAAAAATGCAACTGTTTGGTCTAAAATTCAACAATTTCGTTGAAAAGTTTTTGGCGTTGGTTAAAAATTCTACTGTTTTGTTGAAAATTTAACTATTTTGTGGGAAGTTTACTTTTTGGTTAAATTTAATATTTTGGTGTTGAAGAGAGAACTGAAATCTTTTCTGGTTGAAAATTCAAAAACTATTAAAATTTTTTTTCTCCTTATTAAAAATTCATCTGTTTTAAGACAAATTTCATTTTTTTTGGATTAAAATGCAACTGTTTGGTTGAAAATAAAACTATTTTATTAAAAAGTCATACTTTTAATTGAAAATTCTACTATTTCGCAGAAAATTTACTTTTAGTTGAAAATTCATATTTTGGTGTTAAAAAATGACCTGAAAGATCTTCTGGATGAAACTTCAACTTAAAAAAAAGCGTCCTTTTTTAATGAAAAATTCATCTGTTTTCGTACAAGTTTCATTTTTGTTTTTTGGATAAAAAATTCAATTTTGTTCGTAAAAACTTATATTTTGTTAAAAAATTCATATTTTGATCTAAAAAAATGAACTGAATTTATTTCTGGATGAAAATTCAATTATTTTTTCAAAATTTGTTTTCTTTTTAAGTAAAGATTCATCTGTTTTAAGAAAAATTTCATCTTTTTTTGGATAGAAATGCAACTATTGGATAGAGAATTCAACAATTTTATTAAAAATTCGTCTTTTTGGATTGAAAATTCAATTTTTTTGTAGAATAAATGATTTTTAGTTTAAGAATTCATAATTTGATCTTGAAAAGTCAACTAAAATCCTTTTTAACAGGAAATTCAACTATTTTCTTCAATTTATCTTTTTGATTTATAAATACATCCGCTTTGGCGAAAATTTTTTTTTTTTTTTTTAATTGAAAATTCAACTTCTTGGGTAAAAGTTAAAAATTTAACTGTTTGGTGGAAAAATCTTTTTTTGGATTGAAATTAATTTTATAACTGGAAATGTAACTTTTCCATTTTTTATGATCGATCCTTCTTAGTTCAAAATTCTCCTTTTTTGACAAAAAAAAATTTTTTGGTTTAAAATTTCATTTTTGTTAGGTAAAAATGCATCAGTTTCGTGAAAAAATATTTTTTTTGCTGAAGTCATATTTTTTGTTTGTGAATTCAATTTTTGTAGAGAAAATTCGCCTTTCGGGTCAAGGTTCAAAAATTTAAGTGAAATTTTCTTTCTTCAGTGAAAAATCTTTATTTGTTGAAAATTCGTTTTTTTGGTTTAAAAAAACTTTTTTCTTGTCTACATTTCATGTTTTTTGATTGAAATACAATCTATGACACTTTTTGTTTGGAATTTATATTTTAAGCCTGAAAATTCAACTATTATGTTATAAATTTAATTATTTCGTTGAAAATTTAAGTATTATGTTAAAAAGCCATATTTCAACATAGAAAAAACATTTTTTTGTTTAAAATAAATTGATGAATTCAAAAATTTCAAATTTGTATCTGAAATACTGTTTTATTCCGTTTATAGAAGATTTATAAAACAATTTTGGAAACGAAAAATTACGCCCACACCCCCCGGGCCCGCCGCAGAAACATTTTGTTACATTTTGTTACAGGTGTAACATAATTTATTTTTTTTTTTTTAACTTAAATTATTCAACGGGTGTTACGTAATTTAACTACGGTCCCTAAAATGACGTGGGAGCGAGGGGGTGGGGGTATGGGGGGGGGGGCAAATAAAAAAAATTCTTTCCGGGACCAGGTCGCTTTATTACTTTTAAGCGGCTATTAGTGGCGATTCTGATGGGCGCTTGGCCTTTTTATGTCCGTCCGTCCGAGAATTCGCTTTGTTCGCACGTCGGCCCAGTGCAAATACGTGCCACTTTTAAGCCCCATTTCTGGCCTCGCCTGTTAGGCTAAAGGGATCGGTTCAGGATGCTAAAGGGCTAAAACTAAATTCTAAAACGTTTGCCGCTCTGCAGAATATAGTGCATCGTCAGTCACCCGGTTGGCTATTAACATTTTAATAGCCTACTCGCCCGAAATGGACGCATCAACGCCAGAGCAGCGGACGGACATTGATAATTACTACAATTTACCGCCTCTCCTTCACGCGTTTTCCTATACCAGATACAGAGTCTAGAATCCAGATTATACGCGCCGTCAGTCTTCTTATCACGGGGTCGCACAGTGGGGAAAAAATGATTTTTTTTTTAAATTAAGATTGAAATCAATCCCATTTTATCATGAATAATTCATGCTAAATGAGCAGGAAAAGATTCATAATCAAAAAATAATATTCCGAAGCAACCTCACTTTTCGGCTTATCAGAGACAAGAATAACACAATGAAAAAAGAGGGGAAAAGTCGACTAGAAAGTCAAAAACCAACCTCTCACTTTTTTCATTCTCCGTCCTTTTTATACTACAAGGGGAGCAACATGTATCGAGGCTAATTTAGACCTCCTCATCAGCGATTAGAATTTTAAATCAAGATTGAAAAGAATTTAATTTTATCATGAATAATTTTTGCCAAAATAGCAGGAGAAGATTCATAATCAAAAAATAAAATTCTAAAGCGACATCACTTTTCGGCCCATTAGAGACAAGAATAACATAATGAAAAAAGGAGGAGAAAAGGGAAAAATCTACCAAAAGGCAAGAACCAACCTCTCACTTCTTTCATTCTCCGTCCTTTTTATACTACAAGGGGAGCAACATGATTCGAGGCCAATTTGGACCTCCTCACCAACGATTAGAATTTTAAATTAAGATTGAAAAGAATTCGATTTTATCATGAATAATGTTTGCCAAATAAGCAGGAAAAAGATTCATAATCAGAAAATGAAATTCAAAAGCAACCTAACTTCTAGGCTCATTAGAGAGAAGAATAACATAATGAAACAAGAAGGAGGAAGAGGGGAAAAATCAACCAAAAACAACCCTCTCACTTTTTCCTTTCTCAGTCCTTATACTATGAGGGGCCAACATGTTTCGAGGCCAATTTAGTCCTCCTAATCAGGGATTAAAATTTTAAATTAAGATTGAAAAGGATTCCATTTTATCATGACTAATGTTTGCCAAATAAGCAGGAAAAGATTCATAATGAAAAAATAAAATTTCAAAGCAACCCAACTTTTAAGCTCATTAGAGACAAGAATAACATAATGAAAAAAGAGGGAAAAACTCAACCAAAAAGTCAAAAACCAACCTCTCACTTTTTTTATTCTCCGTCCTTTTTATACCATGAGGGGACCAACATGTTTTGAGGCCAATTTAGACCTCCTCAGCAGCGATTAGAATTTTAAATGAAGATTGAAACCAATTCCATTTTATCATGAATAATGTTTGCCAAATAAGCAGAGAAAAGATTCATGATCAAAAAATAATATTCCAAAGAAACCTCACTTTTCGGCTCATTAGATACAAGAATAACATAATGAAAAAAGAGGGGAAAAAAGGGAAAAAGTCAACCGAAAACCAAGCTCTCACTTTTTTCTTTCCTTGTCCTTTTTATACTATGAGGGGACCAACGTGTTTTGAGGCCAATTCAGACCTCCTCATTAGAGATTGTAATTTTGAATTAAGATTGAAAAGAATTCCATTTTATCATGAATAATGTTTGCCAAACAAGCAGGAAAAGATTTATAATCAAAAAATAAAATTCCAAAGCAACCTCACTTTTCGGCTCATTAGAGACAAGAATAACATATTGAAAAAAGAGGGAAAAAGTCAATCAAAAAATCAAAAACCAACCTCTCACTTTTTTCATTCTCCGCCCTTTTTATACTACAAGGGGACCAACATGTTTCGAGGCCAATTTCGACCTCCTCATCATGGATTAAAATTTTTAATTAATGTTAAAAAGAATTCCATTTTATCCTGAACAATTCTTGCCAAATAAGCAGGAAAAGATTCGTAATCAAAAAATAAAATTTCAGAAGCCACCTCACTTTTCGGCTCATTAGAGACAAGAATAAGATAATGAAAAAAGAGGGAAAAAAAGAAAAAAGTCAACCAAAAACCAACCTCTCACTTTTTCCTTTCTCCGTCCTTTCTATACTACATGGAGACCAACATGTTTCGAGGCAAATTCAGACCTCCTCATCAGGGATTAACTTTTAAAATAAGATTGAGATGAATTCCATTTCATCATGAATAATGTTTGCCGAATAAGCAGGAAAAAATTCATGATCAGAAAATGAAATTCAAAAGTAACCTCACTTTTCGGCGAATTAGAGACAAGAATAACATAATGAAAAAAGAAGCAGGAAGAGGGAAAAAGTGAAGCAAAAAGTCAAAAACCAACCCCTCACTTTTTTCATTTTCCGTCCTTTTTATACTACAAGGAGACCAACATGTTTTGAGGCCAATTTTGATTCCCTCATCAGGGATTAAAATTTTAAATTAAGATTGAGAAGAATTTCAGTTTATCATGAATAATTCATGCCAAATGAGCAGGAAAAGAATCATGAGCAAAAAATAAAATTCCAAAGCAACCTCACTTTTCGGTTCATTAGAAACAAGAATAACATAATGAAAAAAGAGGGGGAAAAGTCAACCAAAAACCAACTTATTACTTTTTCCTATCTCCGTCCTCTTCATGCTACGAGGGGACTAATATTTTTCGAGGCCAATTTAGACCTCCTCATCAAGGATCGAAATTTTAAATTAGGATTGAGAAGAATTCCATTTCATGATGAATAATGTTTCCCAAATAAGCAGGAAAACATTCGTAATCAAAAAATAAAACTCTAAAGCAACCTCACTTTTCGGCTTATTCGAGACAAGAATAACAGAATGAAAAAAGAGGGAGAAAGAGGGAAAAAGTCAACCAAAAAGTCAAAAACCAACCTCTTAATTTTTCATTCTCCGTACTTTATATACTACAAGAAGACCAGCATATTTCGAGGCAAATTGAGACCTCCTCATCAGCGACCAGAATTTTAAATCAAGATTGAAAAGAATGTCATTTTATCATGAATAATGTTTGCAAAATAAGCAGAAAAAGATTCATAATCAAAAAATAAAATTCCAAAGCAACCTCACTTTTCAGCTCATTAGAGACAAGAATAACATAATGGAAAAAGAGGGAGAAAGAGGGAAAAAGTCAATAAAAAAGTCGAAAACCAACCTCTCACTTTTTTCATTCCCCGCCTTTTTTATACCACAAGGGGACCAACATGTTTCAAGGCCAATTTAGAGCTCCTCATCAGGGATTGAAATTTTTAATTAAGATTGAAAAGAATTCCATTTTATCATGAATAATGTTTCCCAAATTAGCAGGAAAAGATTCATAATCAAAAAATGAAATTCCAAAGCAACCTCACTTTTAGGCTTATTAGAGACAAGAATAACACAATAAAAAAGGAGGGAAAAATTCAACCAGAAAGAAAAAACCAACCTCTAATTTTTTTAATTCTCCGTCCTTTTTATACTACAAGGGGAACAACATGTTTCGAGGCCAATTTAGACCTCCTCATCAGGGATTAAGATTTTAAATTAAGATTGAAAAGAATTCCATTTCATCGTGAATAATGTTTGCCAAATAAGCAGAGGAAAGATTCAGAATCAGAAAATGAAATTCCAAAGAAACCTAACTTTCCGGCTCATTAGAGACAAGAATAACATAATGAAAAAGGAGGGAGAAAGAGGGAAAAAGTCAAGCAAAAAGTCAAAAACCAACCTCTCACTTTTTTCATTCTTCGTCCTTTTTATACTACAAGGGGATCGACATGTTTCGAGGCCAATTTAGACCTCCTCATCAGCGAATAGAATTTTAAATTAAGATTGAAAAGAATTCCATTTTATCATAAATAATTTTTGCCAAATAAGCAGGAAAAAGATTCAGAATCGAAAAATGAAATTCCAAAGTAACCTAAATTTTCTGCTGATTAGAGACAAGAATAACATAATGAAAAAGAGGGGAAAGAAGGGAAAAAGTCATCTAAGAACCAACCTGTTCTTTTTTCCTTTCTCCGTCCTTTTTATACCACCAGGGGACCAACATGTTTCGAGGCCAATTTAGACCTCCTCATCTGCAATTAGAATTTTAAATTAAGATTTGATAGAATTCCATTTTATCATAAATAATTTTTGCCAAATAAGCAGGAAAAAATTCATAATCAGAAAATAAAATTCTAAAGCAACTTAGCTTTTAGTTTCATTAGAGATAAGAATAAAATAATGAAAAAAGAGGGGGAAAGAAGGAAAAAGTCACCAAAAAAGTGAAAAACCAACCTCTCACTTTTTTCATTCTCCGTCCTTTTTATACTGCAAGGGGAGCAACATTTTTCGAGGCCAACTTAGACCTCCTCACCAGCGATTATAATTTTAAATTAAGATTGAAAAGAATTCTATTTCATCATGAATAATTTTTGCCAAATAAGCAGAGAAAAGATTCATGATCAAAAAATGAAATTCCAAAGGAACCTAACTTTTCGGCTCATTAGAGACAAGAATAACTTAATGGAAAAAGAGGGGAAAAAAGGAAAAAGTCAACCAAAAACAAACCTCTCACTTTTTCCTTTCTCAGTCCTCATACTACGAGGGGCCAACATGTTTCGAGGCCAATTTAGACCTCCTCATCAGGGAGTAACTTTTGAAATAAGATTGAGAACAATTCCATTTTATCATGAACAACGTTTGCCAAATAAGCAGGAAAAAGATTCATAATCAAAAAATGAAATTCCAGAGCAACCTAACTTTTAATCTCATTAGAGACAAGAATAACATAATGAAAAAAGAGGGAGAAAGAGGGAAAAAGTCAAGCAAAAAGTCAAAAACCAACCTCTCACTTTTTTCATTCTCCGTCCTTTTGTATACTACAAGAGGAGCAACATGTTTCGAGGCCAATTTATACCTCCTCATCAGGGATTACAATTTTAAATTGGGATTGAAAAGAATTCCATTTTATCAGGAATAATTTATGCCAAATATGCAGGAAAAGATTCAGAATTGAAAGATAAAATTTCAAAGTAATCTCACTTTTCGATGTATTGTTTTGTTTTGTTTGATAATCATTTTTTATAACTAGAATGAAAAATAAAAGGAAAGAGGTAGAAAAAGGAAAGAGTCAACAAAAATTAGCATCACATTCTTTCCTTATTCTTTCTTTGTCTTTTTTATACTACTATTCACCAACATGTTTCGAAGCCAATTTGGACTTCCTCATTAGGTTTTGACATATGAATGTTCTTTTCTAGCACCAGTATACAGAATCGAAGAAAAAATTTGAATTTAATTTTCAAACAAAAACGATTCGTTCTTACCAAAAAATATAATAGTGAAATTTGCAGTTGAAAAAATTAATTAAAAAAAAACGAACAAGTAATTTAATTTTTAACTAAAATAAATGAATTCTCACTGAAAAACGTAATAATTGAGTTTTTTTAACAAAGAGAAAAAATCTGAAGAAAAATGAATTTTCAACAAAGTAGTTCAACTTTTCACTAAGTAATTGAATTTTCAATGAAGAAGATTGATTTTCTACCAAAAACGACAAATTCACGAGAAGATACAAACATTTTCATCAAAATTTTAAATCGATTTGAAATGTTTGTCTTTGTTTGAATTTTTATGTCAATGGAAAGAGGAAAAAAATGTCATTGAGCAACGAAAAATCCATCATGTTGACTATTTTTTAAAATAATTCATTTATAACAACTAACTTCATAAGCTCACCATTTTTTGTGCAGAAATTGAAAAATTGGCTCGGATAATTCTAAAAAATTTAACGCTCAATTAAAAAAAAATCCAAAATAGAAAATGAATTACGTTTTACAAATTTTTGAGCCCCTCTTTTTTATTTTACCTCACAATGCCCCCCCCCCCCCCCTCGTGGGGCAGTGTAACGTAGTTTTTAAATAGCTCCTAGTTTAAAAGTTTGTTTCCCTATACGAAAATCTCAAAGTGTTGAATTCCGATTTTCTCCATCAAAGAAAACAAATTTAAATTGAAAAAATATATTTTTACCTCACGAGAAATTTCCTAACGAAAAGGAATGCAGTTCGATAATTTTATGGAAGTTACGAAACATTACGCAAGTGATGAAATCCGGTCTCCGGATTGATTTTTACGACGAATATTAGCAAAGATTTTACATGCTTTCCGATGAATTGCGGGAATCGAGAGTGGTGTAATTTAACAGGAAAGGATATGCATTCATCTGCAACCTATTCATACCAGGATGATGTTAAAATTAGTTTCCTGGAGGAACTATTGACGAAGATAAAATTCGCGATCCTTTAAAAACACTATCCCATGACTCGCCTGAATGGCGCTAGCTTTTATTACCTTGCGCCTTTATCTTAACGTTACGACTCACACAGCGTGGTGTGAAGGAACGCATACCATATTTTAAGGTCGTGTTGTACCAGCATTTGCATCTCTGGCGAAAGTAAGCCTGTCGTTTCCAAGCATTAACATATTTCCCATAACCATTTGACAAAGGTGTCACCGGATTACTTGAATGCACCTTACAAAGCTACATGGCGATGACAATCAAAATTGCAAATTTGAATTTCCCGCCACTGTGGTAAATTTTGTATTGAGAGCGGTGGCGCCATCTACGGTCGGTAACAAAGTATCGACGGATGGACAGACACCATCACCGACTGCTCCTCTAGCCTTCTTCAAATCTTTCCCCCACTCCTCACCACAATCCATCCTCCCTTAAAACCTTTACCATATTCTCTTTTCGGCGTTCTTTCTCTTCCATTACTCTCCTACATCCTTCTTATAGACGCTCTCATGCTTTCTCTTTCCATTCACAGATTCTGCGATTTCTCTTCTCTTTTTCCCAATATATTCTTTCCCTTACCTTATCTCCCAATCTGAATCTTGGTATTCTGCTGTATGTTCCTTCTTCCCATTCCTTTTTTAAATACTTTGATACTGCTGCTTCATTTTCTCATAATTTTTATTTTTATTCCTCACTTATCTGTAATATTTATATTCTAATCGACTTTTCATGCCTCTTTTCTCCAATTCTTCATAGTTTGCTCCAGTCCCCTTGAACATATCCCCACTCCATAAGAAGTCCTTTCTTCTTCCTATCTAGTCGATCCTTTCCTCCCACTTATCTCTTCTACCTCATTTGAACACTTCTTCGCTAATTCCCTTTCCTTTCCTTTCTCTCCGTTATCTTCCCCTAAAGCTTCCAGTCCCTACTTTCCACTATAACTCTATTTTATCCCTTTTTGTTTCTTCTCTCAACATATATCCAGGTTTCCTTCATTCTACTACTAACGCTCACCTATTATTTCTTGTATCCATTCAACCTCTTTCTCTTCCGTCCATCCTCATATCTCTGCTCCATAGCCTGATTCCGTTTATACCAGCCTATCAAATAACAATTGAAAACTGAAAGGCGTAGCACCTTCTAATCTTCGTCTCCAATATTTCTTTAACCTTCTTTCCCATTTTTTAAATTTTTGTCTCTTTAGCTTTTTTGTCCTTTCTCTTATATGATATCTATGATCTCCATTTATTTGGCGGCATTTATCCAAAATATTAAAAAAAAATTTCTTCTTTTAGCCTCATTCCCTTCTCTCTCCCAGTTTATTCTTTCTTCCTTATCTTCCGAACCTCATTATCTCCATTTCTTCTACATTCAAATTCAACTTTTCCCATCTAAGTATTTCTCCAATCGTATAACTAAGCCCGCTATTGATTTTTCATCCTCTGCCAGCATTCAATTTTCCCATCCTAACTCCTCCCTATCCTTTTCCCTTTACTTCACTTTTTAAGTCTGAGATAGATGTAATAAATAAAAGTAAGCTCCATGGACCACCTTCTCTGACTCCTCCAACCAACCTTTACCCTGCTTTTTGTTTCTCAAAAAATTGCCTTAAGGTCCGCGATCATTGCTACCATTCCCTCTTTCTCCTTTTCAATCTTTTTTTTGCCAAATATTTTGAAACATATAAGTTTTCCATTAACTCCATTCCTCTCCTGAATCCTGTCTGATTCGATGGCACAATCTTTCTTTCGTCAACTTCATTCCTCAACACCTTTGATAAAACAGTCACTCCCTTATATTCTTTAACCTTCTCCCCTTTGCCTTTTTCACTAACGATATTACTTCTTCTTTCCATAACTCTGACTAAGCTTCTCCTCTCATTACTCTATTGCACATTATTCATGCCCATTCCTTTAGCCATTTCAACTCATATTTTCTGACTTTATTTAGAACCTCATGTATACCAGACGCTTTTTCATTGTCCATTATTCCTAACACATTATTTATTCCTTCCATTGTTATGCCTTCTTCGTCCCTTTTCCTGATTCCTTTTTCTCCTTTCCTTAACTTTTTATCCACACCTCCTAGCAAATCCATGGATTTTTGTCCTTTTTACTATCTTCATATCCTGGCGTTTATTAAGAGTACCTTCCAAATCTTTCATTTTTTATTCTCATCCACTTTTTTGTCATACATCTTAGTATAATCCTTTTTTTCGCTTATAATCTTTTTCACTAATTTTACCTCTTCTCCATGTGCTAAATATCTTTTCTTAGTTCCTCCTTTTTTTCTTTGGATTCCTCATCCCATCCACTTCTTCTCCTTCCTTCACTGACTGCTTTTTTGCTTATGCCCGGAAATATACTCTTTTTATTCATCACCCTTACTTACTTCTCCTTTCTCTACTTCCCATTCCCTCATATCCCACACTTCCAATCCTATCACTGATTCATCCTCTACGTCCCCTAATTCCACTCCTGTACTTCTTCTCCCCTCCCTTCCCTTACTTCTCCCTCATCTACTCTTTCTCTCTTCAATTCTTCTACTTTTATTCCCACGCATACCACCCCCACACTTTCTCATCCCTTCACTTCTTTTACTTCTTTCTGTTCTACATCTCAGCCCCTCACATTATTCAATCCCTTGCTTCTCCTCCTTTCTACATCCTCACTTTCCGTACTTCTTCTTTCTCGTTTACCCCTCCCCTCACATGTCACACTTGAAGTCACTTCTCGTACTTGCCAACGACACACATTCCACACTTCCAATACATCACTTCCTTAACATCTCCATCCTCTATATTCCTGAATTGCACTCCCGAACTTCTTGTACTTCTCCTCCCTTCCCTGACTTCTCCCGAATCTACGTTCCCTCTTCTTAATTCCCCTAATTGCATTCCCTTACGACTTCCTCCCCCTCTTTTTTTCTCGCCCCTTTCACTTCTCTTACTTTTCCCTCCTCTACATCCCAACCCTTTACATTCTTCACATCCCTCACTTCTCCTACTTTTTTACACCCTTACTTTCCTTACTTCTCCTTTCTCCACTTCCGTCCCCTCACATCCCACACTTCCTATCCCATCACTGCTTCATCCTTTGCCTCTTCTTAATTCTCTCTTAATTCCCTGTCTCCAGTTTCCCTACTTTTCTTCTCCACGCTTCCCACGCCACACTTTTTCACTCCTTCACTTCTCTTACTTCTTCCTCCTTTACATCTTAACTCCACACATTCTTCACATTCCTTACTTCTACTTTCTACAACTTCTTTCCGTACATCTTCTTTCTCTATACCCCCTCCCCACCTCACATGCCACACTTGAACTCACTTCTCCTCATTCGCAACGTCACACATTCCACACTTCCAATCCTAGCACTTCCCTTATTTCTTCATCCTCTACTTCCCCTGATTCCACTTTCATACTTTGCCTACCTCTTCCCTCCCTGCCCTTACCTCTTCCTCATCCATATATTCGGACGAAAAAAATTGTTAAAAATAATAATTCTGGCTTGATCTAAATAACTGTTATACTCAATTGCAATAAAAAAGAAATTAATTTTCAACCAAAAAGTTATATTAATATTTTAGATCAAAAAATTGATTTTCAACAGAAAAAAAAATAATTTTCATAAAAATAGTCGAATTTTCAAGCAAGGAAATTAATTTTCAATAAAAACAGAAAACGAATTTTCATCAAAATAGTCAAATCTTCAAGGAAAGATATTAATTCTTAACCAAAAAAATGAAATTCCTATCAAAGAAGATAAATTTTCGAGAAAAAATCGAATTTCTAGTTAAAGAAATTAATTTTCATCTAAAGCAACTAGTTTTCTATCTAAAGGATTAAATTTTCACCATAAAATAATAATTTTCAACAAAAAACATGAATTTTCAACCAAACGATGAATTTTTAAAGAAATTTTCGACCTAATAGTTAAATTTTCCACTAAGAAGATCAAATTTATTTCAAAAAAGATAAATTTTCGATAAAAAATGGAATAGTTGCATCTTCACTTTAAAAAAGTAATTTTCAATTTAAAAAAACTGATTTTCAATCCAGAAGATCAATTATTTATGAAAAAAAGATAATTTAAAAAAAAATGAATTTTCGACCAAATTTGGAATTTTTAAAGGAATTTTCAACCTCATAGTTGAATTTTCAACCAAAAAGATGAAATTCATATTTTAGTGTTGAAAAGTGAACTTAAATCTTTCTTGGATGAAAATTCAACTATTTATTTTAAAATATTTTCAGACAAAAATGTAACTATTTCGTAGAAAATTCAATAATTTTCTTGAAAAGTCCACCTTCTTGGTTAAAAATTCATCTTTTTGGGTTGAAAAATCAAGTATCTTCGTAGAAAATTGAATTCTTGTTTAAAAATCATATTTTAATGTTGAATAGTCGAACTAAAATCTTTTTTGGTGAAGATTCAAATTTTTCTTAAATTTTATTTTTTGATTTAAAAATTCATCTGTTCAGTTAGGAATTTTATCTTTCTTGGCTGAAAATTCAACTATTTGGTTGAAGATTCAATAATTTTGTTAAAAAGTCATCCTTTTTGTTTAAAAATTCAACCGGTTTTTTTGTTGTTGTTAATTTCGTCTTTTTGGTTTTAAAAATCAGTATCTCAGTAGAAAATTGACTTTTTGTTTAAACTCATATTTAAATGTTGAATAGTAAAACTAAAATCTTTTCTTGGATGAGAATTCAATTTTTTTTAAATTTGATTTTTTTGTTTGAAAATTTATCTTTTTTAGTCGAAATTTCACTCCTCTTGAATGAAAATTCTACTATTTGGTTGCAGATTGAATAATTTTTATAAAAAGTTATTCTTTTTAGTTAAAAATTGAACTGTTTTGTTGAAAATTCAAGTATCTTCCAAGAATATTTATTCTTGATTTAAAACTCATATTTAAATGTTGAAAAGTCAAATTGAAATCTTTTTCGGATGAAAATTCAATCTTTCTCAAATTTGTCTTTTTGATTTAAAAATTCATCTGTTTTAGTAGAAATCTCATATTTCTTGGATCAAAATATTTTGAGATCCTCTGAACCCAAAAAACAGGTTTTTACAAAATGTATGTCTGTTAGTTTGTCTGTCTGTTAGCACATTAAAAAAATTTTTGAGAACACTTTTTTTTCAATACGTAAAAATTCTATGGACAAATAATAATAGTAATCGAAAAGGCGAACAAAATATTCCCATGACTTTTTTTGATAGAAGAAAATTTACCGGATTTACAGCATTTACAAAATTCCAAAAAACAAACGAAAATGAAAATTTTGAAGTGAAAAACGCACGATATGGAAAAAAGCCAGAAGAAGAAAAATGTTTTTTTTGAACACCCTACAACATTGTCATTAGACATTTTACTATTTTCTTGAAAAATCGAAAATTCAAATTTTTATCGCACAAAAAAATAACGAAAAATAAAAAATTTCATTTTGTGGTCAAACTGTACAAGACACGAAAAAAAAAGAATAGGCAAAAATTTTACACTCAAAAAATATATACAATTTTTTTATTAATCACTTTTTGATGGGACGCGTAAACATTTTTCTTCATTACTGGAAAATCTTTATTTGTTGAAAATTCGTTTTTTTGGTTTTGAAATTCATTCTTTGAACGAAATTTTATATTTTTCGGTTGAAATATCAACTATTGCACTTTTTTGTTAAAAATTCATGTTTTCAGTTTGAAAATTCAGTGATTTTATGTATAACTCAATTATTTTGTTGAAAATTCGCAGTATTTTTTTGAAAATTTTGTTGAAAATTCCAATCTTTTGTTCAAAATACAAGTATTTTGTTGAAAAATCATGTTACATGTTAGAAAAGTCATTTTTTATAAATAAATAAATGAATTTGAAAATTTGAAATTTGTATCTGAAATATTTTTTTATTCCGTTCATTAAAGACCGTGTGTTTAAAATATTACTAAAGTAAAATCTGGTATTTGGATGTTAATGATTAGGGAAAATAAAAAATTGGCCAAGAAAAAATCGGAGAATTTTGAAAATGAATTTTCACCCTTTTTTCGTATATTGCATATTTTGATCCCAAAATGGGACATTTGATTTTTCATTATTTTTGTATGCGATAAAAATTTGAATTTTCGATTTTTCAAGGAAATGAAAAAATATCTTATAACAATATTTTAGTGCGTTCATTTTTTTTTAATATTGTAAATAACTCCAGTAATTTTTTTTTTATCAAAAAAAGTAATTCGTGTATTTTGTTCGCTTTTTTGAGTACTATGAGTATCCGTCCATACAATTTTTTAATATCGAAAAAAGTGTTAGAAAAAAATTTATTCAAAATGTGCTCACTTTTTGAATTTTTGTCCAAAGTGGCTGGCTTAAAATCTTGACATTCATTTTAGGATACTCGAAGATTATGACAAATCCCAATTCAATAGATTAATTATTCTCAAAGTTATCGTGCTAACGAACTAAAAATTTACAGACAGACATACAGACTAACAGACAGACGGACTAACTTACAGCCAGTCAGACTAACAGACAGACATACAAAGAGACGGTTTAACAGACAGACATACTAACAGACAGACAGACAGACAGATGGACTAACAGACAGACAGACTAAAAGACAGACATACATGCAGACAGACAGGCAGACGGACTAACAGACAGTCAGGCAGACAGTCAGACAGACAGACAGACCTGCATACTAACAGACAGACAGACATACTAACATACAGACGTACTAAGAGATCGACTAACATACAGACAGACAGTCTAACATACATACGGACATACATACATACAGACATACATACTAACAGACAGACATACTAAGAGACCGACCAACATACAGACATATAGCCAAACATACATACGTACGGACATACATACATACATACAGACTAACATACTAACAGACAGACACACTAACAAACAGACATAATAAGAGTCAGACTAACATACATACAGACATAATAACAGACAGAGAGAGATACAGACTAACAGAAAGACATACTAAGAGACAGACTAACAGACAGACGGACTAACGGACAGA